>DWHM01000208.1:0-10384 GCA_018247595.1 Losaria neptunus creber | reverse complement strand
GCTGTCCATTGATGACGATGACCACTAATCATCAATACTAATATAATTTCCCTATAAAAAAACATTATCAATCTCCATTCATATATTCTAATTGTTTCATTTATTATAAACAATAATGTTTAAAAGATTTAAACTTGTGAAATTTACTTAAAAAAACAAAATTTTGCTACAAACTGTTTAACGCTTTATTTCATTCTGTAAAATTAGGACCGAGCCTTTCGTTTAGATAATAAGAAATGAATCCACGTAGATTTCGTTCTACGTCTTTTAACATAAACGAGTAACAGTATATTAAAAGAAAGTAACCGCTGTGTTTACAGGGCCTTCACAACTACATAATAATGCCATTCGAAGAGCAGCTACAGTATAAGTCAAACAACTTTCAGCAGACGACGTCAGCAAACGAAGATTCCTCAAACCGTCAACGTAGCTCTAGTTTGGTTAGTTATACATACGTTACATAAAAGAGTCGTAGTTATATCACTAATTAATACTAATACAACATGTGTATTTTAATACATTTTCATTATAGTTTGTACAAGTGGAATCAGCTGACATTCTACTGTAAGAAATCTAAAGTACATGTCACAAATTCACAAACTTGCCCATAATCTTCTCTGAACTGTACATTATTTTCGAATATGTGAATAATTTTAAGATCTAATTTTTTCTGGGAATTCAACTGTTATTTAAAAAAAATTACTGAGCCTATGATAATCCTTGTACCGTCAGCTATCTGCTAGTGATAGTACCACCAAATCAGTGCAGCAATTCTAACGATTAGCTGCAATAAGCTACATTTTGTACACAGGGATCGAAAGCCGTATCCCGGGCGCCGTTATCGGGAGCGCGTGCTGCCTCTCCAGCTTCTCCTGACGCGCCCGCCGCTTTTCACGTGGAGCTAACCGAGACCTGCATTGACCTGCTCGCGCGCTACACATTCACGCCGTGTGCAGTCAAACCACAAAGGTAAGACCACACGCACGGGCATACGCTCGCTGTTCCATCTGATATGACATCTTTTTGTATAATTCCAGTAACGATAAGGAAATATTTCACTTGTCACGAAAGTCACCTATCTCATTCCATTGTGAAGTACGTAACTGTTACTTTTAAGAACTGGTTCAATTTGGAAGCTATCTTAAATTGCGAAGTATGGATGGTAGTAAAGTTGTTTCAATTCGAGATATCAACGTGAGGAAGAAGTTCACTTGTTAGCGGCCATTAGACGCGAATCCATTATTTTTAAACCATTACTCATGCTAGATTATCATCAAAACATTCTCTCCTATTTTTAAAGATTGGTTTTTTATTTCTTTTAAAGTTTACAATTTGTGTACATCACAGAAGTGACACAGCCGAATTCCTGTTCAATGGCGGGCAGTCAACGACGTGGCTGGTGGGACACAAGCTCATCACTATCACCACATCTGGTTGCATGCAAAACTCGATAAAGCAGGGACTTTGTGAGAGGTTATTGTAATCAGATTACTATTATTACCAAATCTATACTACATTTTGGAGTCTACTAAAAAATCTTTGAATGTAATTAATTTCGCTAAAGAGATAATTGAACTTTAGATCTTATGAAACAATAAATCTACCTATAAACGGATTCTCAACAGAAAGTCCCGAGAACATCTAGAATAATAAGTATAAAGGAAAAAGTGTTTTTTCTATTTGATGTAGTAATTCTCTTCCAAATACATCCGGCGGATGACGATACAGGTAATTTAACTTAGACTATGCTACATTTAAAGCGCGCAGTACTGACTAACCAAACACGAAAGCCCGTGGCTCAGTAGTACATCAGGCAACGTGGCAGGTGTGTTATGTGTGTGCGCGTGCGCGTGCGCAGGTGCGCCCTGCTGTGCCGCCAGCATGCCGAGAGCGCGGCCTGCTTACTGCCCCACACGGACGCCGACGCAGTAGCCGCGCCCTCTCCGGCGCCTGCGACCTCTCATTCTCCCGCGCCCCCATTGCAGGTACTTACACTCGCCTTACATTACACAAAACCACACGTCACGCATAGCAATAACATTAACAGCTTTACACAAAACTTAATAGTAATATACTTGAACTCATTGAAGAAGAAATAGCAAAGTTGTGTAAAAGAAACGGTTGGACAAAATTATATAAATTCATGTTCGTGTTTTAATATTTCCACCACATTAAATATACTAACGAATTTCTTTAAATCTCATACTATGCTGATCTCAATAATTTCCCATTGTTTTTAACCTTTGCTCGTAAGACTGCGCTTGGTCTGGAAGACAATTCGAAACGCTTTAGAGTTTTAAAATATCTGTTAAGTGAGTGTCCCTTGAAGTATAATCATCGTGGTGCAGTGGAGGAATCGCACGAGTGCTTATGTATTTTAAATGCATTATGTTTACAGACGCATGTGAACGACAGTGCGGAGCACAGCCAGAGTTCTAACAGCCAGCAGCATCCGCCCGAAGTTAAACGGTTCGTATCCCCTGACACAGCTGGACTATAACTTTTCCATCTGAAATTGAAAAAAACTTCCGGAACCGGATTACCGTTCGGTTATTTATACCAAGAAATGGAAATGTGTTCACAACACAGTGTTTATCGTCTAAAATAGTACGCTAAAAGGCTGTCTTTAGGATTTGCAAACAGCTTTGTTGTGATGACTGGGAGGCGGCCCAGGCTAGCTTCACTTGTCTCTGGCTTCCTGTATTAACTTTTCTGCATGATCTGTTCCCCAAATTGGCTTTAATAAATTCATAAAGTTATTTTCGTTGTACATATTATATAACATAGGTATCATTAGTTTTGGAATGGGTTTTTGTGAAATCATCCTAACAGTTGGCAAAAACTTTCATGATTCAAAGAGTATGTATGTAAGAATATAAAAACAGCGTCTCAAAAATGGCTTCTTATTCAATCATATGAAGAGATAGAAAAACTTCTAGATATCACCACATAGTTAATTGTAATCATAATGCACGTCTTTTATTACTTTATTATTAACTTTCAAGTTTCGCAACCGTGTACGAACACACATACACCCACACACACCTACAAACAGACACACACGCTTATTATCATTTAATAAACATCCACACACTCACTACAAATAATCTGACTTGTTTAAATAAGTTGTACAATAATGTTGTTCGAGAGTTGGAGACCTGGTGACCTGTAACACGGGTTTGTTACCTATCACAGGCACCAATGGTCCACAAACATACAGTAAAATGTATAAAGATAACTCTAAAAATATATTTGTCAATGTACTGCGTGTTCTGTGTCTGAGAAGTCAAGCTTAAACTAAACTTGCTTGATTTTCTATGCCTCTACTGGTTGTTTAATATTATCCTGTGTCGTTTGTGGTGGGCCGCTTGTGCGTGTGCGCGTGCACAGGTACAGCAGGCACTCGCTGCAGCACAGCCGCTCGACGGAGACGTCATGCTCGTCGCTGTCCACGTCAGAGGCGCTGCAGCCGCCCAGCGCGCCCGCCTCCAGGTCCCGCGTGCATGCCTCCGCTACTGTAGCGCCGTGCACTCTCTTACAATTCAGTTGCTCTATATAGATACTACTTATTTATCGTAGTCAAAACATTCCCTTTTATTTTTTTTTTGGAAATATTTCAGCCCATACATATTTTGTTTTTTTAAATTACTTTCGAAAATTATACTGCGTAATATCTATTTAAAATTACTATAAATTCAAAATCCAAACAGTATTAATTTTTACGCTCGCATAAAGTTTACAATTTTTATCGCTCTTCCGTAGTCTCCCATAATTGAAGAAAACTTTACAAACTAAATTATAAAAATGCAATCCATTGCCTTATATGTGATGTATGCTTCTTTGGAGGTCCTTAAATAAATAAATATTAAATAATAAATTAACATTTTCCTTACATAGAAATATTTTTACTCTCAATAGTCGTTTACTTCGCACAATAGTTTATTTCCCACGATTTTCAACATTGCCCGCTAATGAATTAAGTATAATCACGACAGCTTATCACACTAGTGCTAGTATAGTTTTAATCAGCATTTTTACTCCTCCACCTGTATTTTTATTATTTTTTAAAGGTTCGTGTACAGCATGCAAACAAGTCTAAATAATTTTATTATATTTTCATGTTCAGAAATAACGGAAATGCGTTCCTAAAAACATCCAGAAAAGATTATCTTTGTTTCGATAACGATAAGTAAATATAGATCCAAATGGTCGTCTAAGCAAAATATATTTCCACCGCCATAAAGAAGTTGCTTTTTTAATGTTAACGTAATAATGATGTATTGCAGACAAAACTCTGCGGAGAACAAGACGAGCGAACCGGTGTCAGACGCGCTGAACCATCTCTCACAGCGCTTTGATAAGATATCGAAGGAAGCGGTAAGCGCTTGGCCACATCTATCACATTATAATTATATGTTTAAGTTACACGTGCGCGATTAATCCAAATTTATTTTCAATGAGCTTGATTTTTCACCAAACAATTAATAACAACACCTATGGTTTACTAAATGTGCTTATGATTTTATTAGCCAACACACAATCTTGTAAGCAGAGAAACAGATCGTTACAGTAAAATTTACGTACACTGGTTGCATAATGCAAAAAATACAGAACATTTTTGTCCTGAATGTAGTCACACCATGGATCGCATTTGGAAATAGTAGTTTATTTGGCGACAAGTGTAGTTTGAAACTACACATGTATTATTAAAATATAAACACGTGAGCAGGAGCGCGATGCGAGCGAGTGGGGCTCGCGTGCGGGCGAGCTGGCGGCAGTTGGTGCGTGCCCCTGCTGGTGCGGCGGCTGGGCGGAGTTGCACGTACGGTCCCCCACTGGCGACGTATCCTGGCTGCTGCGCCTACAGAACCAGGTACCCCCAATATCTCAAAAACAGTTGCAGGTGTCATATTGAAACTGAAGTAACAACAGGAAGCTGCTATAAGAATTGTCTTATAGCCGTAGATCGGGCAGTGACGTTACTAAGATCTAGGTGCACTAGAGAATGGCAGCAACTTAGTGATAATGCTGATACCAAACTGATGAATTATAATTAACATTTAGTAAAACAGTTACGACAGCTCTCGGTCTAGATATGCATGTTGATACTTAATAAACACAATTCATTATGTCGATTACTAAGAATAGAGCAGATGGAGAGTTGTGACGAGCGCGTATCTGCCCAGATGAGCTGGTCGCAGCTGCAGGAGTGGCCACTGCAGGATGTCCTGGCGCTACTGTCGCCGCCTGCATCTGCCGCATACCCTGGCGTACACCCCGCTCACTCGACACACGAAGATACACTCCAAAACCATTTAGTGAGATGTGCATTATTTTCTCATGTTTTTTTCCTAAGTCTAACTTTTCGTTAAGTATAAATAGTATCTATTAAATAAATGTTGTACGGTGGTTGGAGTATAAACGCCACGACGATGTCATTTCGTATGATGGACTTTTGCTCTGGACATGTACAGGGGCCAGAGGCGGTCCGTGCGCACGGCGACGCACACCTGCAGCATACTGACCATGCGCCAGTCAACGACTTGCACAAGTCCAGGTATGTCTACAGCATTTTTTATACTATAAAGCAATGTTTCGCCTAACTAATTCGCTTAGTGATAAAAAACTGGCTCATAATGACCCATGACTTCCGTCGTTTTACTACGGATGTTAAGCTGGAGCACAGCAATGTACTCACTGTACAGCTTTACGACTACTTCTAACTTCGACCCTTGCCCAGTGATACTTGTTTCTGGTATCAACCGAGTCGCCGGTGTAGAGAAAACACAAAACCTGTATGTATAACAATTTATTGCTAAGTACAAAGTAACACTCACTGAAGCTCGGCAAAGGGCCAAGTGGCTCCGCTAGACCTTCAAATAATATGTTTTTGAACTGTGTCTCGTGTTCGTAGCTCAGACTCAGTGGTGACGGGCGACAGGAAGCCTCCGCATGCTGCCTCTCACTGCATCCTGCCGCCGCAGTCGCAGCAACCGCAGCCTGCGCGGTATGTACGCGTCCACAATCTGTTTGCTAAACTGAAAGACCATAATAATGTACTGGCCCCATCTAAACAAATATTGCTGATTAAATTCAAATTTTACTACACAGCAGTTAACCGGAATATCTTCGAACGTCTGGATCGATTTTATAGAATTATAACTCAAAATGTTCACGGTCCAATTATGCAAAAAAAGATCATGTTTTTAGGAAACTGCTTAATATATAAACAAAAAAATTGTCTCATTTATATTAATGCTCGTGCGCAGGATGTGCACGCAGCCGATCAATATCCCAGGTTCGCCCCAGCGGCAAAGCTCCTCCAGCACCACGGACGACGACGATTTGCTACTCGTCGTCCCGGAGGTAACACGCAGATTATTATCCAGTAAATACATATATGTATATTTTATAAAACAAACCGTAAAGACTAGTTAGTCAATCTAGTTCTAAATGGTATGCCTTCATTTAAAGTAAGTTTTGTGCTAGTAAGAAAGAAAAAATATTTATTCGGCACACTCAATAAAATATACATACGATTGAATTGACACATAATATAAAATAATATTTCTATACTATTTGTCCATGAAGTAGGCCCTGCGTAGCTAGCCCATGTAGACGAAAAATAAAATTTCACATATCAATTATTCGTAGGGTAAATCCAGGCATCCGGTGCGACGGTCCAACTCCTCTCCCGAGATGTCATCGTCGTGGAAACTGTGTGCACGCGAGGACGACGAGCTGCAGCCTGACTCCGACGAGATGATCCTGTTGCCGCGCTGCGAGCCCACGTAAATGCGCGCGCACTCACACCACAGACTAAACACACTCATCTCAGCCTGCATCGCGACGATCCGCTATGTACATACCATACAACGGTACTCGAACTAAACGAGGCCCTGCGAAGCACATCCTACCTATATACAATGACTAAAATATAGTTCCAAAAGAGTAATGTAATTGGTAGATTTTTATTAAAATCCTTTAAAAAGTCATTAGACATATTTTTACGAAGCTATACAATGATAATCATTAACGTCATCGCCGTTCAACGTTAAATTTTTTTTTGTTGTAAATAATTTAAATTTACTTTTCCAATTTAAGGAGATAAATAAATACACCAACAATGTGTGAATATAAAATACCAAATTTACACACAATGCACATAGGTGACTCGGTTATTGTTTATGATTTGCAGAACCGCGGCGATGACCCTACATGCGACAAAGAAAGCGGCCAAAAAGAGCGACATGCGAGTCTCGTGCGAGGCCATCCCCGAGGAGATCTCCGGCACGTCGCCGCTCGCGCAACCCGCCGCCCACGCGCACGCGCACTCCGCCGCCCCCGCCGACGCGCACGCCCCGCAAGCCACACAACCAGCGCACCCAGTGCACCCCCCGCACCCCTCGCACCCACACCTCATGACCTACAACTCCGATCCCGGTGAGTTTCATGTCCATGACATAACCGTTAAACTTATCTTTTTGTACACAATCAATATCTTTCCTAACTGTAACTCTAATACATAAAATCCAATTATTGTTTTTGTTTTTTTATCATCTAATTTAAATACAACGTGTAGGCGCCGGCGGAGTTGCGAGTGGCGACGCGTCAGGTGCACACCATCAGCTACAGAAGGTGTGTTTAAAAAAATAACCTGCTTTTACCACGTGCCGTTAGTTAAATTATGGAACTACGCCCGTGTACCCTGACAGACTGCGAGCGACAGCACGGTGACGGAGGGGCGCGGGCGCAAGCCGCCGGCCGGGCCCCGGGCGCCGCTCGCCGCCTCCGCCCTGGCCGCCGCCGCCTCCGCGGCCGCACACGCGCACGCGCACGCGCACGCGCACGCCGCCGGCAGCGCGGGCGCCGCGCTAGAGCGCGACGAACTGCCGCCGCTCGCGCGCTCCAAGCGCTCCAACACTATCTCCGTGATGAGCCCCACGCGCAGGAATCGGTAAGCAATCCAATATAGGTAAATCATAACGTAATTCCCGGTAATGTCATGACAAAGCAAATTTGTCCAGTTTTCAACTAACAGCACAAAATTACACTATAAACTTGTTACTTTAAAACTTATTATTTGGTTGAAAATATCTTCAATTGGATGTCATAATTATTATACTGTATTTAGTAAATATGTATTATGTAATTGTATATGTATCTGTTCAAAACAATTTTTTTTATTCCTAATTGTACGTTGTACTACCCATACAGGCTTACGCTTTCATTAAGGTTAGCTGGTAGAAAACTCAAAGTGAGTTAAGCTCGCCTGTACAATTTCATTTCTATGTTATGTATTTGCTGTTACTTTACATTAATGTAGTGATAAAATAAAGTAAATTATTATTACACTTACAGTTCTACGGGCAAGATAGTAACATAACGTCCTTAATGGGAATTGTCATGAAAATAAATTTATGCCAAAGATCTTAAAGCATATGTGTTGTGTTCAAATGATTGTGTTTGGTGGTTGCAGCGAGGCGCAGTGCCAGCGTACGACCGGCGGCGGCATGGCGCCCTCGTTTGTGTTTCTGCAGCTGTACCACAACATGAGCACCTACCCCATCTCACCGCCCGTGCCAGGTCAGTCCTGTCAGCCCGGCCGGTATGAAGTGCTGCCGGCAACAGATGCTATCTCTGGGCTCGTTTAATAGTGTGCACGTTCGATGTACATACAAGTATATTTAATATTCCTTCCTCATAATTACAAAAACGCCGGTATGTAAATTTTGTACAACCGCTGTGCCTAGAGTGTAAAGTCAAAAAGAAGAATTGCTAGAAGCTAAACTTTTAAAACTTCATATAATAAATGTCTGACTACCACTGTTTGTTGGTGTGCGTACGAAACAGTAGTGCGTTTTATTAGCAGTAGTATTAGAAATGAGAAACAGTTCGCAAGCTTCGGCATGTTTAGTGATGTTATAGTTTCGAGAAACGGAATCCAATAAACCGTCTAGAACTCTCCTTAACTTCTTAAGTGAATACGCATGGTTAAATAATTTTTATTATCCGTCATTATAAAAGTGATAGATCCAATGACATTTTGTAATATAGATTTCTAAAGATCTTAAGTGCAAGCGATGTGGTCTGGCGCAGGCGAGGCGCCCGCCATGTTGAACCCGCTGACGGAGCGCCCGCTGAAGGTGACCGGCGTGCAACACGAGCGCACCATCAAAAACCTGGACCTAGTGCCTCCGCTGGACACATACAAGGTAAATACGAATGTGAATTACTCTTGACCAAATTTAAAATACTCCGGATATGGTGTAAAAATTAGTAGTGTGCAGACGTATGACTTCTTTTAGCTAATGGTAATGATGTGCAAAGAATGTGGTCTCACATTAGAAGATATGATGATAAATGTATTCTGTTTTGTGTGTAGATCGGCGTGCTGTACGTGGGTCCAGGGCAGCATGACAACGAGGTCGCCATCCTCAGGAACGAATATGGCAGCGTGCGGTAAGTGTGTCCGGGGGAGTGTGTGTTTGTGTATATTTATTTATTTTTACGGTACGCGGATAGTATACACGGGGCGGCACACCCTGGAAGGCAAGAGATGTTGTAGATTGCGGGCGCGGGTTATTATGGATGATGATTATGGTCAGTGCATGTGATTATTTCGTTAAGTAATTCATATTCTTTATTTATACATATCTATTTTTATATAACGGTGCGGCTATCGGTGCAGGTACTCGGAGTTTCTACGGCAGTTGGGCGGTCTGGTGCCACTGGACGGCAGCGACGAGCCCACTTTGTTCCTCAACCTAGAAAAGGGCGGCAAAGACGGCCGCTACGCATACGTCTGGCACGACGACAACATGCAGGTCACGCACCCTTACAGATCCACTCACTTCTTTTTTTTATTAGAATAAGCGAAGTTTATTTGATATAAAGTGAAAAACCTACCCTTAGCAACGTATCACTACTGAGGATGATATATGGCACACTCGCGGTACTACAGCTACTAGCAGGACATCAGCACCACTGGGTACGCAACTGGTACAGGGGATCCCAGCATTGTACTGAGTTAGGGCCTACTTAGGGATGCGGTACTTACTATAGTGATGCTGTTCATGTTATATTTAATTTTGATTTTCTTTTAAGTATGTACTTCTATTATATAAACCACTTTATGCTCATCACCTTGAGACATAACATATTAAGTCTTGCAATCTCGATAATTTCATTATTTTCGACGCTCTTCAAACCGGAACACAGTAGTGTACAGCTGCGGAGATACCTACCTAAATGGTCATCGACGACAAAGACCAAGCAACTGGAAAAGTTGTTATTGTTGTTAGGCTTACGTAACAGTAGCTTCGATACGATGTGACATTTACAATTTTATAGTTAGTCGTCGTTGGACATACCAGTTATAATT
>DWHM01000207.1:0-10385 GCA_018247595.1 Losaria neptunus creber | reverse complement strand
TAACAACTTGACGGTATATTTAAAATATTCTCCGATTCACTAACGAAATAATGACAAGTGTCTTTAAATTCAAAATGTTATTACTAATGGTATGTTGTGGTGGTTGTGTATTTATATATTTTGTTTTGAGAATTAATTTAGCTATAATAGTAAATAAAAATTTGTAGTTTAAGTGATAGTAGCGTCGATTTTTAGCATGACGGGGGCTTAAAGTAGTTTTGCACAAAGCAATAGTAAAATTTAGTTAAGGAAACGTCAAGTATAATGTAACAGATAAAATATCGTCGCGTATTTTTAACATATTATAGATCATATTCAGATAGTTTTTTTTTAATTTGTCTATTCTTTTCGATCATCTACTGTAAAAATACATGAGTTAACTTATTCAAGTTGAACTATAAAAAAATTTAAAAGTTACGCTATACTTGCATGTTTTATAGTTATTAGCATGCGTACTACCTTCGGTGATGGTACAACATTATTATTTCCAGACGGCTGTATAATCTGGTGGACAACCTCCGTCTCAGGACCTCGATGCTTGTTGATTCCAGTATCCCCACGATTTACTACGGCGCGAGAACTCATAAACAGTTGCAGCAGGTGGTGAAGGAATTTGCTCGGACCGACTACTGCGGAGAGTTGCTGATGACCGTACTGTCCAGTAGAGAGTACAGCTGTATACGTGAGTTCGACCGACAGACTTGGAGTAGCAAGAACGATATGTGTAGGGCTTGCATTAAGGTTTGATTATATGATTTACTTTAAAATACTTTATAATTAGTTAGGAGTAGCCTTAGTCTATTTTGTTACCTATCTGGAATTCCTTATATGATGCTATATTCAGTATAGCCAGAAACTGGGAACACGTGCCCTCATGGGAACGTTTATCTCACTTCGAGGAATAATAACAGCGTTACTCTACGTTTTTATTCTATCAAGACTTTATCAGAAACAGACCTTAAGAGTCAAGTTTAAGTCTTACGGCAAATTGAAAAAAAAAATATAACTTGATTATTTTTTGGATATTTATCACCCTATACCGTTCCTGTGCCAGGGCCAAATAAGAACTGCTTTGATAAAAACCTTCATTGTATTGAACGAGGTAGATAATTGACCAATTTCTTTAGATTTATCGTACCATCATCATGGTTTTATTTCAGCCAACATCTACGAAACGAAAACAGGATTCAAACTGCAAGTTTTACGACAACAGGATGTCACTCAACCACAATTGTATGCCACCGGCTTTCGATGTGGAAGAGTTGGTGGCCATGGGCGAAAACATGGGAGCGTGTCCGTATTTCGCTGCACGCCTGATGGCGGTCAAGGCACATATCGTCTTCTGCCCTTATAACTATCTCATCGAACCCAGCATCAGAAACAGCGTGAGCAATTTAATATATAAATATATTGATTTATCATTCTTATAAAGTAATTGATGTAAATTGGCGTTTTTTATATACTACGAGGCGACAAGACGAGCAAGGCGTTCCTGTGGCCCGATCGTAAGTGATACGCTTGCCGATAACAACGTGGCGCTGGTTAAAATAGTATACACAGCACCACATTGTGCTCGTCGCTTTAAAACGTAAGATGTTAAGTCTCGTTACCCCAGCAATTTCACTAAAGAGAACTTATGTATTAGTAGACAAATAATATGCTAACGTTATTTGAAATAAAACATAGCACTGTCTTTTAATCACGAGACGACATCATGCTTCATTTCTTTTTTAACATTATGTTTCTTCAGTCCTATTGGTTTTCTCCTTTTTTATATCTTGTCCATTATAATATTTTTTATGAAACCCTTGCACAATATTCAGTGTATATACTATAGCCCATCGCATGTCTTATATATAACACGTTTAGTAAATATCGCAACACGTACTATGACGCTCTGTTACTCTCTTTACGTGGCTAACATAACTCATAATGGGGTTTCAGATGCAAATCAACCTAGAAAGCAACGTGGTTATAATGGACGAGGCGCACAATATCGAGGATATATGCCGAGAGTCTGCCACCTTCACCTTCACCAGGGACCAAATACAGGCCGCTATCAAGGTGTTACCCAACTGCGTTTCATTCACGAACAATAACGCAAAAGCTTATCTTTTGCTTATTTATGTTAATACTCCTTACCAAACACGACCTTCGAATTTTCAGATCTACACCTCTTTTTAATACAGACCAACTTGATTTGTTTAATGGTAAGACAGGCAAACGTGTGTGTAAGTCCCAGTGCATTACAGTAAATAATCACCGTCCTCATAGATAGCAGCAACACCTAAACTGTCTTTTTCTCTACCTAAGCAAAGGAGAATGTCTCCTTACAAGTAACTAATGTACATCTTATTTCAGGATTTGGAGGTGGTCGTCAGCTTCCGGTTCGCTAACAAAGACTTGATGAATTTCGTTGAATATTTACTGCAGGCGCTTAAACACTGGGACTATTGGTATGCAATTATATTTTTTTTAAATACCTATGATCCAGTAACTTAGAAATCCCTTATGGTCAGAGGCGTTCTTTGCCAGACTTACCACCTGGTAGAGAGAGTCCTGCACCATTCTAATGAAACCTAAAATATTCAATAAATGTTATAACTCACTGTAGAAAAAGGCTTACGGAAGATTCCTCCGTGTGCAGGTTCGGTAACCAGTCACCGCTCATCAATAAACAGGCAATGAACGGTGGCGAGGCGGTGTTTTTTTGGGAAGTGGAGCACTTCGCACAGACTCTCGATAACCATAACATCGGACAGCGACACTTCAACGGTTCGTAACGTCACCAACAATTCCCTGTCGTACTTTATTTTTCTTAGTCCTCTAAGGCATCATTCAATCTCGTATAATATCATCGAACTGAAGTCCCGCAAGACTCTTCGCGTTATTGAATATTTTTTTTACATATATTACAGAGTTTCGGCAAAACGCGGAGACGTTCTGCAGGCGTCTACGCGACGACCCGCGCACGTTGATCGGAGTAACTCAGGCGACCAGTACGCTCATAGAGTCTATCGACACAGTTCTGGGTGAGATTGCTTCTGGACTTTCTACTTTAATTATTTACAGTGGGCAAACACTTGACCACAATTTCACCTAATGTTAAATGACAACAAGACTGTGTGTAGAAAAGAATACTCCCTCAGAATGCCAACAGCCTGCGGCAGTCTACTGCTGAACATCAATTAAGCCATTACCGCTTACTTGTCTATAGTTAAGTATATTACCAGGTTACCTCTTTCGCTGCTCTGGCAAATATATGGACGACTTCAAACCTGCTTTGATCAGAAACGTGAGCGGCACTGACGCACTCGCCGAAGCAGGCTTCGTGCGACATTCACAGTTTAACAAGGTAATCGTTTCTGTCAATATTTGACTCTTGAATTAAAGTAGGACTAGGGAATCGCTAAGCCTCGAAGACAACTAATTGTTTTATTATACAACAACTTCACATTGAACAACCATTCCAATGGATCTTTCTCTCGTATTGGTAGATTGACAATATCCATGTAGTTGGCCACCGTCAAGTGGATAAAACTATACCAGCGTTCAAACAACTTAGAATGCATCTAATTTGTATATGGGTCCTTAAACGAAAAACAAACTTTTTAACCGCTGCGCCACGGAAACAGTTGAATAATTGTCTTTCACCCAGATCATAAGTAAATTACTCATTTGAATTCAATTTTTTCTTTAGGCAATAGACAAGGAGACACTGTCCCTTCGTTTGATGTGCATGAACCCGGCCGTGGTGTTCGAGGGGCTGAAGAAGGCGCGCTGCATCATACTCGCATCCGGGACCCTTACGCCGCTGATTAGCTTGCACTCTGAGCTGGCAACCACGTTCCCGCTTCAAGTCAGCCCCAATCACGTCATACCACAAGACCGGGTAAAGAAAAATCAGATTTCTTAAATATAACTTAAAACTCTATCCTTCTACATTTTCTCATACTTATTATTTTTTTTTATTATTTCCGCTTTACCCTGATATTATTATTCAGGGCTTTTTTTAACATTTTATTTATATCGCTATCCTATTATCTATCATTACAAAATCGTACATATCTCATACTTATTACTACTTAGGAGTTAAACTACCATTTAGTTATTAACCTATATAACAATACAACAGGTGGGTATCCCAGTAATATGCCTAAATCAGATCCAAAAACCAGCAACTAATAATTCCTTTTTATTTTCTCCTTATTGCATCAATTCCTAATCATACAGCCGCGGCTGTGCAGTTCTAGATCTAGACCTCTTCCAAGGAATGATATTATAACAATAAAGATTTATTATTTATACAACAGTTTACATAATCGATTTCGTAGAGTTTAACTGTTTATGTAGCGAAGTGCTTAAGAGCTTGCCCCCTGTAACACGAACGTCCCTGGTTTGTTTCCGGGGCGACACATTTTAGGGTTTAGTTTGTAGCAAGGTTTTTTCTAACCCACCTGGCTACTCATCACTAACAATTGTTGCCATGACAGCAATACGTGTCCTGGGTACGCTTCACCCTCTAAGACCTCATTGTCACTAACACCATATCAAATGGAGGTCAAGTGTTAAGACATTATTCATAAAAAAGAGACAAGCAGAACTTTTAAGCAAATTTAGTGAAACTACCACCTTCTTCAAAGTAGAGTTCGTGTAAACAAGGTATGTCCCACAGGTGTGGATCGGATCTCTGAGCACGGGTCCCAACGGCGCGAGACTGGAGTGCAACAGTCGGGGTACCAATCAGCTCGATGTGCAGGACGCGCTCGGGCGAACTGTACTGTGGGTCAGCAAGGTCACGCCCAATGGAGTGCTGTGCTTTCTTCCCTCGTATCAGCTAATGAACAAACTGGTGAATCGGTTCGTTGTATATTTGGTACTAACTACCCTTCGCGTTAGCAGAAAATACTTTTTAACCAGACACAAGCGATAAAGCTTTGTAAATAAATTAAGTTATTTACTTACTATTTTTTTTTCGTTCTAAAAATGCCTCCTTTTTTTCTTCTACGAAATTACGAGAGGTGCAGGTAAACGAGGCAATCGTTAGGATGACATACAATGGAACAAATTGTGCACGTCGGGAAAAAATAAATCTATTTACCCCAGTAATTTTAGTATCAAATTAGCTTATTAAAAAACCTAAACATACAATTAATAACTTAATTGCTACCGCAGATGGAAGGAGATAAAGGTTTGGCAGGAATTGAACGAGCTGAAACACGTCTTCATGGAGAGCAGGAACACCAGAGATCACAACGATGTTATGGAAGTGAGTAACATACTGTTATTTTAAATCGTCATTATTTCTGCCTGTGGTCGAACACGAGCTTCCTCAATCAAATACCAAAGGGCCTGATGCCATCTGCATCCGATGCATGCACGCAGATTGTTCGACAGGAATTCTACCATAAATTTTAGTGAACGTCTATCGTCTAATGTTGAAGTTCTGGTATTTAATGAAAACCTTTTGTGAATATACTATTGTATAATCAAATTATTTTTTGTTATAATCATGAGGATTTCTACAAATACGTATCGACGGACCGCGGCGCTGTGCTGTTTGCTGTGTACCGCGGTAAAGTCTCGGAGGGGATGGACTTCAAAGACCATCAGGCCAGAGCAGTCATAACAGTACGGCATACTTTTTTATTTATCAATCATTCCGAAATCAAGTGATACATGAAACCGTCTATGTGATTTGACGAATGTTTAGAAACAATTTTTCAGGCAATAGTTCGCTTTATAGGTCTCTAAAAGAACGGGCGCGATCCTCTGTGATATTGAGCTTCCGATAAAAGAACACATAGTGAGGGAATCGCTACCTTCCAAAACCGACAGTTTTCGAGGATATTGGGCATTCTCCACCCAGCTACTTGAATAAATAGTTTTAGCTCTCTCCTTCTTAGAGAAGACTCTGAATTCGGGCATTGGAGACATTAACCGAGCTGTTTATTTATTCATGACTTTTCTATCCAACAAAGCGACCACACAATCACGTGTCTATAATTCTTGTCCTGTAATATTTAGGTAAAAATGTTTACCATACCGGATTAAGCTCTTGTCTTATCCTTTTAATTTCTATAGACATAAAATGGATCACAATAATGTTTACAAGCTTCTGCTTGGCGGATGAAATATCGCTGCTATTTATCGCACTAAGAAGTGATTTAAGAGACATCTTAATGTATACATGAACTGGAATAGTGTTTTTATATTATGATATTAATAATTTCCATTTATTGATGTTCATTGAACACATACTTCTGCTATGCACCGTAGGGTGCAAAAATGGCTGCGTTCCTATTCGAAGAGCGCTGTAGCTAGTGAAATTACTTGGGTAATAAGTTATTATCTTATAAGGCGACGAGAGCAATGTGATGCAGGCCAACGCCAAAAATTACTTGGCATCCATTGAAAGTTCTTCACTTCTCGTCGCTTCATTGCATAAAGGTGATGCGGGTTAGCATTTCATTGTTATATATTAAATAATTAACTACAGGTGGGTGTCCCGTTTCCGAACATGTTTGATATGAGCGTAAAGGAGAAGATGAATTACAATGAGAAGTACGCGGTCGACAGGCAGCTACTGTCCAGCAAAGACTGGCTGTTGGTGCAGGCCTACAGGTAATCACGTGCTACCTGCTTTGTTTTAAGGAAGACAATTAAGCAGCTTATATAGATATCGCTAGGTATATATGCCCAATAGGAATTGAATTACTGGCGGCAGATCCCTTTTGCCGGTAACAGTCTAGGTAGGTGCTACCGCAGCTCTTATTTATGACGCCATATAGTAATGTGCAAACATTACTGTGGTCCGATTTGAAAAGAGCTGTATACTAGAGAAATTACTGGGGTAACGAGACTTAACTCCTTATGTCTCAGACGTCGATCGCATTAAGATGCTTAATATAACTTACTGTCAGGTGAACGCCTTGCTCGTATTGCCGCCTCGTAGAATAAAAAAAAGACGAGATATCTGTTTGTAAGGCAATTGGATATTACCATAGGGCTCCCCGCGGGATGCGTTGTCAACCTTGGATTATTGTCGCTATAATAAATTGGATTTGGTACTGTTATAATACAATCTGTTATAGTCAACAAGTGAGACACCTTTTATCAACGAACTCGCCATACTCTATAACCATTTGTTTTATTATTACCGAAGTAATGGTCTTATTAATTTTATAGCTGTGAAAAGTATAACTAATATGTTATTGTGGGTATGATCAGGGCGCTGAACCAGGCGGTGGGGCGCTGCGTTCGCCACCGTGCAGACTGGGGCGGCGTGCTGCTAGTAGACGCGCGCTTCTCGAATCCCTACTATACGCAGCACCTCTCCAAGTGGGTACGCAACTTTGTGAGTACATTTCCTTAAATCTATTTTTAATCTAATAAAGCATGACTTCAACACATTTAACTATAAATTCAAAGAGCTAATACTATTTAATTAATTTCGGTGTATTGACATGCAGTGGTAAAAAAATTCTCTAAAAAGAGGATCTGTCGTATTCACCTTGCTTCTCGTATTGGGTTTGGCACCGCCTGTACTTTACACCGTCTTTCTCATTATTATTTAGTTTTATTTCTGTGAAAAACAATTATTAACATTTCAGTTAGGAAACAATCATCACACGTTCGATAGTCTGGTCAACAGCTCCAACAGCCTAGAGTCCTTCATGCAGAACATGACGATTCGCGACAAGGAAGATATGTGATGTTTAAGTAGTTTATCGATATTGTTTTTAAGTTGTAAATGAGATTGTTTTTTAACATTTTTTAAGAATGGAAACTTATCTACGTAATTATTATGAACATTAAAAATATTTTTCATATTTTTGTACCTCCACTTTTGTCTATGACAATCGCGTCTTTATCGTCTATGGCTTACTTATGTCTAAGGTATTCTACTGCATTTCTCTAAAACGCACGCTTCACAATCTACAGTCTTAATGTAACTTCACACCAGGTATAGATATAAAAAAAAATACAGATTTTTCTTAATATATTTTAGTTAACCAACGAGTTCAACGAACAACACCTTTCGTAAGCTCTTAAAGACATTCAACATCTGTCCACCAGCGTGCTGGATAAATGGCGTTCACTTTTCATTTGTGAGAAAAAAATCCGAATCTCGATAACGTGAACATTAAGAGGAATATTTACGTTGTGTTTATTTCTGTTTTGATAGGTCTGCAACAAAACAAAACCTTAATAATGAACATTTAAGAGAAAAATTTGAAAAATTTCGTCTAGTATCGTTTACCTGTTGGTGCAGTCCACGGTGCGCGCGTGCCGCTTGAGGTGGGACACATGGGGAAACGAGCATTTGCAGACCTCGCACACGTACGGCCGCTCACCAGTGTGGTATCTGCAGTTTGGTTTTAATTAAGCGTCGACTAGCGTGAGCTTCTAAATCCATGCGTTTGTTATAACATTCCTTTTTACAGATAACTTCGGTTGAAAATGTATGAACAAAATCAATACTGGACTAAGTACAGGAAAAGTAGATTACATACATACAGAGAAATAAACTTATGGGGTAGAGTCCAGCGCAAAGTATCTTTGATATTATTTATATATTGACGATCCATGGCTCTGATTTTTTAAATATTTGTTTCTCTTTTACTTTAAGTATTTTTTTGTTAATTTAAATAATATGTGGCTTTGTGTAAATGGGTCTGGTGTATGAAGCGATAGAAATCCAAAAAAAAATTTAATTACGCAAAAATTTACGTATATGCCATTACTTTTTTAATTACAAAGTAATGTAATCTGGTTTGAAAACTAATGAGAAAAGAGCGTGGCTAAATGGAATTGAACAACAATCTTACTATAAAGCGAAGGTCGAAGAACCAAGCCATTACCAGCACTTAAGGTAAAAGCTCAGTGCTGTAAAATTGTAAATAATATTGACTTTTCAACTACATTCGGATTCAGGGTTCACGGGTCCGAAAACTGCAACTAAATTATGTGAAGTAATAATTTGGTGTATTAACGTACATATCTTACCTTTTATGCACGTCGAGATCAGTCTTCTTGTAAAACTTCCTGCCGCAGTGCTTACTGTCGCAAGCGTACGGCGTCAGGCGCTCATGGTCGCGCTCGATGTGGTTTTTTAACTGTTACACATGTAATTGCTTAACTTTTTATTTAAACTCCTCATACTTTGTCTTGTCAGACACCACACCGGTAATAACCAGCGCAGGGCCAATGTGTGAGAACGCACATTAAAATATATATGACTCCTATGCACACTGATGTTTGCTTTGTTTCACAGTGAATATTGTTATAGCTTCAGAAAACTATTAGTAATGAATTCATGGACAAGAGATCATGTGCTTCATTGGCAATTATGTGAACATGCCGTTATGGCAGATAAAGCCAAACTAAAGTGTGAGTACTGTAGTTTTTTTTGGTACTCCATTTGAAGAAAACGTATAAAAGGGCCATCTCTCGTTGCTAGTTATTAACACTGTAAATGCTAGTAACTACTATTATCGCGTATGTCGTAGTGTTCAAGTACAGGACAAAAAAAGCTTCAATTTGGGCTATGAAACAGAAATTAGAAAACATTTCTATGTTCAAGTCATTGCGGTGTAAGTAATTGAATTACATAGGTACGATATTAAAGTTACATTTCAAACCTATAACAAAGTGACGCTGTGTACACATCGTTAATAGTCGCATTGCTATGGGCCTACCGGATAATAAATCATCCTCCTTGCTATAAGCAAATTAAATTAATGTGGTCGCTTTACGCTGGAATTGTTCGTGGTAAAGTTACCATCCAGGCTGCCCGGTAAGTGTTCGGGCAACGGGTGCAACGGTGGGCGGGCTGCACGCGTGGCTCATGCGCGCGCCGCACGTGCTTGTTCAGCGTGGAGCGGTAGCTGAAGCGCGCGCCGCACACGCCGCAAGCGTGCCGCCTCAGGGACGGCTCGTGAGTCGCTGCACACACGCATATCGACGATTTAGTATGTATACTGATTCAATCAATGTTAATCTTAAGAAAGTAAGGATAAGGTAACACATCATGAAAGGGTCATGGTTAACGCAACTTAAAAAAACTGTAGAGCCAGTAGACGCTCAACTGTTACAGAGGAAGAACGTAACATTCTTTTTTTTTTTATTTCTTATTTTACATCCCTCCGACTAAGGTCGGACACCTTGCTTGCTTACACGTTACATTATTTTCATATTTTTATTAATAATAAGACTGTTTTTACAAAACTTGAACGTAACATTCACATATTAAGGTAAATGGGGGATTAACCGAAAAAAGAGAAGGGAAGAAAGAAAAGCTGTGCCCACTTGAAGTGAGAATAGGGCAGAGAGATAACTATTGTTTTGCTGTAGTTCTTGTAATTTATGACTGATATATACAT
>DWHM01000206.1:0-10404 GCA_018247595.1 Losaria neptunus creber | reverse complement strand
CCAAAAAATATGTACTGCAGTGAATAATAGGAATAGGAACGTCTAAACATGACTATATACACGTAAGTGTATGTACTGTTATGTAACGGTAGATAATAGGATAGCATATGTATTGAGCGATATAAAGAAAATGTTAAAGAAGGCCTGAATAATAATATCAGGGAAAAGCGGAAATTAAAAAAAAAATAGTAATATATAAATATTACTGTGTTCCGGTTTGAAGGATGCTGTATACTAGTGAAATTACTGGGGTAACGAAACTTAACAATTAACGTCTCAAAGCAACGAGCGCAATGTGTTGCTGTGTATACCATCCTAACGGGACTGGGACCCATTAGACCCCTCTCATTGTCTGTATTTATTTATTGCTGTATGCTAGAGTAATTACTGGCGACGAGTGCAGTGGTGCTGTGTATACAACACCAGCAAACTGTTCACCTGATAGTAAGTGATAGGCTTGCCCACAACAATGCTTCACTGGTTAAGATGGAGCACCGTAAGACGTAAGATGTTAAGTCTCGTTACCCCAGTAATTTCTCTAATACAACAATAAAAATTATTGAAGACAGACAATGAGAGGGGTCTAAGGGGTCCCACACAGCAACTCACGGGACCAAAGGCAACCTCACCTGCTCGCGATGCATCCTGCTAATCAACGGGGCTCTTGCCTCTGGCTTTCCTACAGCCTGCATTGGTGGGATACGACCCAAATTTCTTCAATGTGGGTGGGTGGGGGGTGGGGTGTATGTCCAGCTGTGGGCTTCCATCAACTGACGATGATGTTATAAGTTTGTAGTAAGTATATATAAGTAATCGTCCCGCGTATCCGGCGGTGCCGCTTCGCAGCTCGGCGGGGCCATTACGCGGCGAGCGCGGCGCTCACAATCGGTCACCTTGACTTTTCCCGATTGGTGTGGAATAATTTGACATAATACCGCATCTAAGCATCATTACAACGCATTATTGCTCCATGGTGCGCAATACTTTGGCACTAAGTTATTACTCTGTGCGCTATATTTTGTGAATTTGTTGTAACTTGACCCCATTGCAGTACAACAAACAAACGGTCCGTATATAGCGGCTTGCGTCAACTGTATACATAGCCGAAGATCAGGATAAGTTATATTCTATAAAAGAAGTCATATTTGGAATTAGACTTACTTGTAAATGACGGGTATACCTTCTTATTCATTACCAATTTAGACAGAACTCATTAAGATTATTGCATAGAGGTCTCGCACCTTGCATACGTATGAGGGTCCAACTGAAAATCAGCGCTCCTGCCAATTTCAGGAGCATTTCTTGCTGAGTTGGAACCCTGTTCAGCTGCTTAATGTTGTTTTTTTTTCTATAATTTTTCATATTTATATTTGTCACTTTTTTTTTTCTATTATTGTTACACCTGTATATAGTTAGGCAGTATGTATAAAATATATTTCTTTCTTTACCTCGCCGATAATGAGGACATCATTAAAGCAATGATATGTAGTGAATTCAGTAGTGGTAGGTCTCTTTTGCCGGAGACCGCATAGGTATTAGTCAAACATTACTATGTTCCAGTTAGAAGGGTATTACAATCAGGTGAATGCCTTATTCGTGTCGTCGAATAAAAAAAAATCAACTGAAATCAGCAAATAATTATTGATAAGTATATAAAGTGACTGAAAGTAATCATAATTTATTAAACGGTACATGTAGATGTGTGCGTTGAATGTGGAATTGTGTATACATCTGAAGCAGTATCTCATCGTTATAGTTCCAACATATCAACAGCCGATGTCGTATATTTCATGTTCAGAAATAAAAAAAACTGAATTACCACGTGATAAAATCACTATTAAATCCGATTTCTAATCGTTTATAACCGTTCCTTAACACGCAATCTTTACACCATTACGATACGTTTCTACCTCTGAGGTCAATTTGTACACTAATACTACATAAATAAAGCTGCCTCGAATACAAATGAACGTAAAAAAGCCGGGGCCCTCATAGAATTTTTACGCCATTAGGGTCGTTTAGCTCACGGTACTCGGCCAGTTAGTCCCAATTTATATTCAAAAGCCGCTATAGATCTTTCCGGTTTCGGGATTTGTGGCAATAACGACTTGTCGACGTCGATAACGGGTGGCTGTTTGACAGGCCTCGCCGGGGACTCGAATTTGTGGACCGGCGGACGTGCAAGGGTCAAATGGTGCTCACATAAAAACCGGTGAACGGTCCACTTTAGATAAAACAACAACGCGCGATTACTTTCCCTCGCACCTCTTTTTAAATTATGTTGGACTTTGACTGTGATAAATCTGTTTGCATTATTAAAGATGGGCAATATTTCTGTGATGAGTGAAGATTTTTTTTTTATTCTACGAGCCGACGAGATGAGCAAGGCGTTCACCTGATGGTAAGTGATACTCCTGTCCATAACAATGTTGGTTAAGACGGTATAGACAGTACCACATTGCAATGTTATGTTTCGTTACCCCAGTAATTACACTAGCATACATCACCATTCAAACCGTTACACAGTAATGTTTTCACATTACTATATGGCGGTAGAAACAGGAGCTGCGGTATAACTACCTACATGGTTTACAGCAAGAGATACCTACCACCAGTGATGATGTATCGATACAATAATTGATATCTGCCTTTTTTTTTTTATTCAACCAGATGACGAGACGAGCAAGGCGTTCACCTGATGATAAGTGATACGCCTGCCCATAACAACGTGGCGCTGGTTAAAATGGTAACACAGCACCATTGCGCTCATCGCCTTGAAACATAAGCTGTAAAATCTCGTTACCCCAGTAATTTCACTAGCATACAGCATTTATTTATTTATTTATTTATTCTTCATGTAAACCTTACACAGGTATATAAAGGCGGGCTTAATGCCTATTGGCTTTCTCCAGCCGACCTTTGGTGAGGAGATATTGTGGTAGGTTGCAATAAAGGAAAAGGAATAATTAATAAGAACAATAATACTAAAACACATATATACATAAATACATACATAATATAAAATATATACATGTACAAATAACATACTAGCATATACTATAATAGCATTCAAACCGGAACACAGTAATGTCTGCATATTAATATTTGGCGGTAGAAATAGGAGCTGCGGCGGAGTAATGCTAAAAAAATCATGAATAGTATAAAAACGCGGCGATGAAAGTTTGAGAGGCGATGCGTTATAGAAGAAAAATTGAAAATGGAAAAATTGTAAAAGGAAAGAAAGATAAACTATGTTATAAGGAAAACAGAGGTTCAGCTCCTCATTATTAATAAGGAAAGCTAAGGAGTGGAACAACTTGCCTGCGTCATTGTTCCCCTCCTAACACGATGTGACTGTCTTCAAAGAAAAAGGAATAGGCATCTACTAGGTTAATGTTTTTCACCACCATGGCCACTTAAAACCAGGTGAGATCGTAGTCAAGAATTAATTTTGATAAAAGAAAAAGGTATGACAGGAAAAAAAAGAAATAAAGGACCATACAAAAAGTGCCACTACAGTGAGAATATATTAAAAAAAAATTGATCAATATTTTATTTTTGCATACAAAAAATTATATTTTTAAGATATAAAAAAAAAAAAATTTTTTTTTATAAACTTTAGGCACATTTGGGAGAGTGTTTGCTTGTGTTGCATAGTAACTGTTGTATCTCAAGAACTCTACTAGCTAAACATTTAAAAAAAAAAAACAATTATTAAACGTCAACAAATGACCGCAGGGTGGTGAGGTATTAACCTGTTGTAGCCTTTAAGCTGTAGGAGTAGAGTTTAAAGCTTGTAGTTAAGTTTAACCGGGCCCGGTCTCGTGATGATAAAACGGTAACACGGACCACCCATTCGCCGGGGCGCGCTCTAGCCGTATGAGTTATGCGGAGCTGATAAGCTAGACTAATGTGGACGGGGCGAATATTGGACCAGCTCATTAAACTCACCAGTGGACTACACGCTCATTCACTACTCGTATTTTTCAAATCGACACATTCATTTTTTTTTATTCGACCACGCTTCCTGACGGGAATATTCACCTGATGGTATGTGATAGGCTTGCTCACAGCACCACATTGCGATCATCGCATTGAGACATAAAGTGTTAAATCTCGTTACCACAGTAATTTCATTACAGCACCCTTCAAACCGGAACAAGTAATGTTTGTTTCGTCTCAAAGCAACGAGCGCAGTGATGGTATACCATCTTAACCAGGCCTAGGCCACCCTCAATGATCTCCACGCCGAACGGTCCTGCGCTGTCCGCATCCGTATTGATGCACCTAAAATTAGGGTCCAATAGGCGGACTTAGCCTATGGGCATTCTCCACCAGTCAACCAGGGAGATGGGAGATGTTGTGGTAGAAGTGGAAAAGGAGGTAGAATTACACGACGTAATTCATCCATCCCCTTTCCACCACCGGACGATAGCGCACGGCGAGACTCCACCCTTTAGTTGTAAACATCCCCAGCTTACGAACAAAGAGGTTTAGTACCTCCTTTTTAATGAGGACAGCTGAGGAGTGGAACAGCTTACCAGCGTCAGTGTTCCCGTCCAAATACCATGTGGGAGTCTTCAACAAAAGAGTGAAAAGGAATTTTTTTTTATTCTACGAAGCGACGAGACGAGCAAGCCGTTCACCTGATGGTAAGTGATACGCCTTAATAACATGGCGCTGGTTA
The DNA here is from genome assembly GCA_018247595.1 of Losaria neptunus creber. Taxonomy (NCBI): domain Eukaryota; kingdom Metazoa; phylum Arthropoda; class Insecta; order Lepidoptera; family Papilionidae; genus Losaria; species Losaria neptunus. The sequence continues at coordinate 5,717 of DWHM01000206.1, read as the reverse complement.
AGATGATATACACAGCGCTACATTGCACTCGTCGTTTTAAGACGTAAGGTGTTAAGTCTCGTTACCCCAGTAATTTCACTAGCATACAGCACCCTTCAATAAGCACAGTAATGTTTGCACATTACTATTTACCGGTAGGAATAGGAGCTGCGGCACCTACCTAGACGGTCTCCGACAAGAGACCTACCGCTAGTTGCATTTGCTAGGTTAATGCGCTTTACCACCATACACCACATGATCACTTAACACCAGGTGGGATCGTGGTCAAGCATTGATCTATTAATTTAAAAAAAAATGAGAAGTGGAGATCTGTCCCAGTTTGAGAGGCCATGTGACAGTCCTATGATATAATAGAAGACACTTGTCCATGTGGTCCTTACGTCGACCCCCTTGTATATCGCTGTAATTGGATTAAACGATTTTTTTTCCGTCATTGTTTCCCGCGGCCGGCCATTGTTCATGTGGTTTTTGTTTGTTTGCCCGTCTGTCTGTGTGCTAATAAGCCGTAATGTGATCCAATATTTCATCCCGATAGCGACGCGATCTGTATGGCGGTTTGAATGTATTATGACAATGGGTATGAGATTATACGACGTTGTGATTCATTTGTATCGCTGGCCGGAGAAAGTGTGGATAAGATTAAATATCTCCTGGGGGTGTAAGGGGTTCTACACAACGGGACTTCACTACTCACGGGACCCAAGCCAACCTCACCTGCTCGTGGTGGAAACTGCTAATCAACAAACGAGGTTGGCTCCCCACCAACCCGCATTGAGCCAGCGTGGTGGGAGATGGCACAAATCGCTCCATTATTGGAGGAGGCAGTCCAGCAGTGAACGTTTATCGGCTGATGATGATCATTGGAGGTAGTTGGCAATTATCCCAAGAACCGTTAATTATGGGATGAGCTCCCTGCTGAGGTTTTCCAAGGAGCTATAGAATAGAGTCTTTCATAAAAGGTGTGATAAGATTTTTCCGGTGCCAGCATCGCGCTAGTGGTACATCTGGTACTGCAGCCGTCTATATGCTACGGTAACTGCTTACCATCAGGCTGGCCGTATGCGTGTTTGCCACTTTAGTAGTATAAAAAAATGTTCAGTACAGTGTTATGGAATCGAAGAGAGGAAGCTACATAGTGTGATCACGCTGGGGTAGTACCTGCCTAGAGGGTACCCGGCAGTAGATACCTATTACCAGCTGATTGAAATACTTTAGCGCAAAACGCATTTCGTTGAAGGGTCATGTTTATCGATGTTGATGTATACCGTTTCCGGAGACCGTCTAGGTACGTACCATGTGCTAATAATAATGTGTTCCGGTTTGAAAGGTGCTGTATGCTAGTCAAATTACAAAGGTAACGAGACTCAACACCTTACGTATTAAGGCGACGAGTACATACCTTGTATATACAATCTTAACCAACGTTATCATATAGGCAAGCGTATCACTTACCATCAGATGAACACCTGATTGTCTAGATGGGAAGAAAAGCATATCACTTACCATCAGATGAACACCTGATTGTCTTGATGGGAAAAAAAATATGTTTTCATGTTACAGAGCCTATTTCGTCACATTCAATCAATACTCAATACTTCCAAGAAGTCACTGCGCGAATTCGGTCGCCTCGCATAAATTTGACAATCAAGCCGGAGATCGTGCCCGATAGGTCAGTGATTGTGGGTATTAAGCGTTTCGGCGAGCGGGGCCCAAATGGAGGTCCGGACGATCTGTAATTTGTGAGCCGCCGCACTGCACCCAACGGGACCTGACCCAGTTGTAATGACCGACAATCAACCATTTTTATTGTACGCCCGTGCACTGCCTTATAGGCGAGTCGGTCGTAATTAATACCACGTTATCGATTCACGGAATCGATGTTTCATACCGAACGGGGAATTTCACTATCGAATGATTATCACCATCGTCATCCACTAAAACTTAAACTATTTCCATCACAGGCATTCCGATCTGCACCCAATGACTCCCTGCGAACCTCACTACGACTTTCAATACGTGGTCTCCATTCCAGAACCTTTTTGACCCATCTGCCGTTAGATCTTCTAGAAATTTTAGCGGGATGAGTAGCCCATAACATTCTACATGTCCTCATCTATATCAATATTAAACTTTATTATAATTTATGTAGTGCTTTAAGTGTGTAAGAGTTACAAACATACAAACACTTACGTACTCGAATGTATGATTTTAAGATGATAAGCGATATAACCGGCACTGCACATTGTACACTCTGCTAACTAGCAAACGAAGCTCTGGATCCCCACCAACCCTCATTGGGCCAGCATACTAGGATATGGCCCAAATTCCACCACTATTGGGGGAGAGGCCAACGTTTAGCAGTCGATGTCTATCGGCGTCATGTGAAGTTATACAGCGTCTGATGCAACTTAGACTTTAAGTACGCTATTATTAATCTAATTTTACAGGTCACAATAGAGAGTACACTATACATACCATAACTACTCAATATAGACCTTTTATATATACCATAATACACTAGATATACCATAAATACTCTATATAGCACTAAATTGTGCTAATCTTCTATGCTATTAACAGTACTAAGCGCAGCGAGATTCCAACTGGACACAGTAATTAACTCTGGTCAGATCTATCACCAGTTTGACAATAATATATGAAGGAGGAACTAATCACTTGAAAGGACCTGAGCTTGGTCCACATAAAGCGCGAGTATGACCACAAAGCAATACAATTCCAGTAACACCGGCGAACTCGCATCTGTGCGCCCGCAATCGAACCCGGGACCGCATAAATTAACCGCCGGCCGCGTATCCGTCATTCTATCAAAGCGAACTTATAAATCAACTGCATCGACGACAATTAATCAATCGATTCACTCGATCGATACAATTCGATTCATCTCTCGATTAGAGCAATTCGTCTCGGCGCGAAACAAACGCCTCGGAGCCCACTTATGAATAATTCCCTATCAATTATCTCCCAGTGATTTACTGCGCCCGTAAAAGGCTGCAAGGCGCAGAAATGAGTCCAACGGCAGTGATTTACAACGGCCCAATCTTACTGCCCGCCGGTAATAAGCTGCGTATAGAACTTTAATAAGTTAAACATTTTATTTTTACGTGTAAAGCTTATAATTAAAATCGCCAACATTCCATTTCTACCGCCTAATAGTAATGTGCAAATATTACTGTGTTTACTGAAGGGTGCTGTGTGCTAGTGAAATTACTGGGGTAATGAGACTTAACACCAAACTTTTTTTTATTCAACGAGGAGTTGAGACGATTAAGACGTTCACCTGATGGTAAGTGATACGCTTGCCTATAACAACGTCGCGTTGATGGAGACAGCACCACATTGCACTCGACGGCTTGAGACATAAGCTCGTTACTCCAGTAATTTCATCAGCATACAGCACCCTTCTCGTCTAAAGGTATACCATCTTAACCAGCGTTATATTATGGGCAAGCGTATCACTTACCATCAGGTGAACGCCTTACTTATCGCGTCGAATAAAAAAAAAACTATAAAGATGTTTTAAGGATAGTTCAAGGTCTTTTAAAATGATCTTCATATCACAGTGATCTTTTTGCGTTGTACGGGGTCTTTAGTTTACTCTGGAGCCTCAAGTTTTTTTTTTATTTATTTATTGTACACATACACATACAAAAAATAAACAATATAATGAGAAAAGAAAAAGATAGGTGCTACAAGTTGTGGTAGGATCTTCCAGAAACTGTATGGTGAGCCCCATACAGATAATCTGCTGCGTTAACAACATTGTCGTTTTCAGTCTATCCTTCATCATCACCTTTCACCCACATGAAGCTTAATATTATCTGCAGCTGCTTTTGTCGACAAAAGGCGCGTTTTTTTTTTACATTTTCTAGTTCACTGCTTTCTTCATCTAGATAATTTGATCGAATCGTCTGTATATCTGAAAGAGCGTCTGGCTCTCCTACTTATATCTAGTAAGCAACAATTTTTTTGTAAATAAACTGATGATTATAAGGCCACGAACAAGCAAGACATTCACCTGACGGTAAGTGATACGATTGCCCATAACATGGCGCTGGTTAAGATGGTATACACATTGCGCCCGTCGCATTGAGATGTTGGTTGTTAAGTCTCGTTACTTCTGTAACTTCATTAGCATACAGCATCCTTCGAACAGGAAGACAGTCATGTTTGTACTATTTTGGCTGCAATAGGAACTGCGGTGGCACCTACCTAGACGGTCTCCGGCGACAGATCTACCATCAGTAAATAATATAGTATTGAGAGGAAGCAGATAGTGCCGGCTATCTGCCGCTTCAACTTAAAACACTTCTCTAGTTCCTTATTGAAATGATCTACATAGATTCCATTGATGGAAGCATACTAAAACTATAATTATAAGTAATTAATTAAGTTTTTAATGATGTTTGCTGTGAATTTAGATTATCTCCGAGCTCGGTAACAAGGTTTGTGAACGCTAAATTACCACACTGAAGCTTTAATAAAAATCACAAATGGCGTTCGGTTTGCATTGTCTAGGAGGTGTCGCCCACGCCGGCTCCAGATAAATTATTAATAGTGAATTTCTAATGATACATAGATCAATACTGGTACAGAGTAGCTGTGCGATGTGACCAGGTTATAATACCACAGGAATAGATCATTGCAATGACCAATGCACTAATGGTATCACTGATACGATAACGTTTATATATGTGTATATAGAGAGAGATGGCCTAATTCCTTCCACTGTTGAAGAGCTATGTCCAGCAGTGGACATTTCTATCAGCTGATGATAATGATGTGTTAAAACAGTTTTTTTTTTTCAATAAAGTTGTATGCTTACATTTATTAATACACTGAAAATTAACATCAAGTTCCAGTAATATCCATTCAAAAGATCTCAACGATCAATATATCTATTAAAGTTTTTATCAACTCCGTAGCATTTACCTTATAAGTCGGTCTCCGGTTCGATTCCAGTGCCACGTGTACACGAATTTGTTTTTTATAGTCTTTTCAGAATGCTTGTCTTCTTTTCGTTGTATTACAGCTGTCTATATTTCAGGGCCAAAGTATTCTACGTAAGCTCCACGATCTATAAAAAGCCTCATAAATTTGATAGTACATATTAACCAACTGTTAATAAAAGAGTTGGTTTTATGGAAATTAAAAAAAAACAAATCTATGAATGGGACTGTAAGAAATGATCTTTCTACTGTGTGGTAGATAGCGGATTACAATCAACACATAAGCTCCTTATCTTTTTCTATACATTGCTGTCTCCAGTCTCCCTGTTAGTGCCGGCTAAAGTCTAGCCTCTAGGCATTTCGGTTGGCTGTGGTATAACGTTAGTCATAGCATGACAATGGCCCCACGTCTGTGTAACGTAGTATGTATATCTTACGCTATCGCCTCAAGTCGGCCATTTGCATAATTTGACACGAGTAATGTTCCAGCAGTTGAATAATACGGGCCCCGAATGGTAGCAACTGTTGAAATCGTATTATAGACCCGGCGTACGAGCTGCTGAGGTAGATTTGGGTCAGCGATAATACAGCAGGAGCCAATGAGATATTAAAGCTTAACTTCTTAAAGAAGAAGAGAAGGCAACCTCAGAAAAATGGAGTAAAGTAATTTTATTTAAGAATACAGATAGATAGTTTTAACGAATTGATAACATGTAAGTTAGAAATAAGTTCATAAAGTATTGCCAAAAA
>DWHM01000205.1:0-10410 GCA_018247595.1 Losaria neptunus creber | reverse complement strand
TCATTTCATTATCTAACTCTGACGACGCCTTCATTCGCCTCAAAGTATCTTGTTTTCTTTTCACATCATCTTTTTCCCCTATTTGTATGATGGTATCAATTAACTTTTTTAAATCACCCAAGAAAATATTTTCACCATATTTCAAGACTCTCCAATCCATATCGAAAATACTATTACGCGAAGTTAAATTATATCGAACGTTTAAGTCATCGTCTTTAAGGGTCCTTTCAGGGGCTTCTTTCATTAGTCCCTCTATGTAAGCTATTGTCTCCTCACAGTTATCATGAAATATAGAAGGTGAAACATCATCATCCTGGCTAGAATAGTCTAGAAGTTTGACTAGTTCTTCCTCTTGATCCGATTGGAATATATCGGTCTCTGAGTCGCAAGAGTTGTAATCGTTTTTGAGACAGAGATTAACGGAACGCCTTTTGGATTGGCGCGGTATGGTATTAGGTTTGATGGGTAGACTCCAGCGCTTCGTTGGGTCGCTCAGCCGCTACCGGAAAACCGTGAATTAGTCGCGGTTAAAGTCCAATATTGACATCATACATTGTATAACAAAAACAACAAACACAACGTTATGACAATAACAAACATAAAAATAATTAAAACCGTTATAAAACTTATTACTTATAAGTGTCTATCAAATAAAAAATTAATATGTGATGTGTCAAAAAAACTAAAATTTATTAAAACGGAATTTTCTACACTTTATTGGTTAATTATATATTGTTTCTCTTTAGATGTGCAATATAACAGTGTTTAATTGATTAATGTGTACTAGTACCAGGTGCCGTAGAGCATTGAAATAACAAATGACTACAATACTTTTTTTCACAAATTACCCTGATGTACTTGGCACGCAACTGCGTTGTTATACACGAATTAAACAAAAATGGCGTACCTTCTGTACGTAGAATTGTTGTTAAAAAAAAACTATATACGGTTAGGTACCTTCAATAAAATATGAATATTGATTTGAATATGGCGTTCAGTGTGACTGGGTTCATTAACTGAAAGAATGTGTATGCAAGTTTTGAAAGATATTTTATAGCTTCTAGGATCATAGAATTAAAACATTGTCAAAATAGAGAAGAGGCAAAAAACGCTGGGAAACTTTGATATTATAAGTTAAAAGTATAGAATTATAAAAAAAAACCTTAGCGGCATGTTTGAGACGTTGCATGTCTGGGTGGGCGACGTGCTTGCCGCTTGCGGCTGCTGTCGCTGCAGCCAAGTCTCTTAAAGCAGCAGCTGCATCTCGCGCAGCGTTCAGTACCAGCACTTGGGGTTCAGCACTACCAGCGCCAAGGGACATTGCACCCTGCTTCACCACCTCACAGAGTTGTACTGTAAATGTGTATATTATTTTTATTAATATTCATAAAGAGGAAAAGCCAAAAATAAACACCATTACAGGAATGCTCTTTTACAGTTGTTAACATATGAGAGCTAAATTATTCTGAGTGAGAATTCTTCACCATCTGGTCTCTTTGTAACATAACACTGGGAAATTGAGGTAAATTTTTAACTCAATGTAAATAAAAATATTTAAACATAAAATGCTATTACCTATAGTTCCCACAGCGCTCTGAGCGGCAGACGCCAATTGTTCCTGCGTACCGGCCGCTCCGCCAACAAGGGTTTTCGTATCTTCAACCAGAGTTTTTGCAGTCTTCAATATGTTTTCGCGATGGTTGGAGAATGTGTCACCTTCTTTATCCGAGTGTAATGTACCTAGATAAAAACATGGACCATATATGTAATCATTTCGTTTTTGTGAATGTGGTGCTCGTTAAGATAGTATTCAATGTACCCTACATTGTGCTGGTCGCTTTGAAATATTACAAGTTACTTATCTATTGTTATTTTCATAAAATATAAATAAAAACTGTTACAATGCCCACATCTCACTAAAAGCGAAATTTTTACCTGCACTGGCGAATAGTATGGTAGTGTCGAGATCACCAATGATGGTGGCAATGGTAGCAGCAGCATCGATGCATGCTTGCGTGCCACGAGATCCAGCCTGCAGAGCGCTTAGAACTGCTACGACCTGCGAACAAGTTACTTTCGTATTAAAAACCGATAACAAAAAATTATAATAATTTTATGCCTTTATATAAATTAATAAAATTATACATATATAGAAAAGTTGAACAGTTTTTTCTATTTTTTTTTTCGTTAGTATAGTATGGTTTAGTACTTTAGTATATACAAAAACTCGAGCAGTCCCTCGTTCTGTATCACTAAGCTTTATATTCCAGAGAAAGAAAACCCACATGTTCCAACAACAATACCTTTTATGGATATATGATATCCGCCAACCGCCACTTGGCTATCATGGTTAATAATAACTATTGAGTAAAAATCTAACATTATAGTATTAAATTGAACACACAAATATAACGGTAGTACTAAATTATACAGAGATAAAATTAATCACCAACATATGTATATATATTATTTTTAGATGTGTATATATATTTATTTTCATTAGCGTAATAATTTATTGCAATTATCATTACGTTTGATTATCACTTTGATGTAGTATACCAACCTCGCTCATTTTTGTATACCCTAGATAGAGAACAAGTGTTAATTGCCACCTGATTCATCACTCTTTATATTATTTTCAATTTTATTAAAAGCTATAATACCTTCTCATTAACACGTCTCGCAGCGTCCGCAACAGCACGCTGGTTTTGTGCGATAGCGGACAGACGGCAGTGCCCGCCTGCTTTCACAAGCTCGGACACGGCTTCACCCAGCTCCACCGCAGCCATGCGGATCCTTTCGATAAACATTACTAAATTATTATTGTAACATAAAAATTAATTAAAATGACGACATCAAAAGAAAGTTAAAAAAGTCGTAATCATTTCCTTAGAATTACATTTTAATGGAATATAACTAAAGTCAATACCCTTTTCAAAAAATAAAAATCTATTAGACTGCTGGATGACAGTTGAGTACAACGTAAAAGATACATGCATTAATCTCATAATAAGTACTTCAGTATATTACCCAATGAAGGAGGAACTATTCCGTTGTGAATGATGTTGTGGCTAGTGAAATGTGTAACGAGTGAAAAGGATAAAGAGATATGTCTCATGGTAAGGGCAGAATGTGGTGGAAGTATAGTTAGTATAGTTCTTCCTCACTACCAGTACCATTTCATCAAATAAAAAAATATATTCCTGAAATTTCCTTATCTTGCCGCTTACCTGTTTGCTACGTCCGCGTTTGGTGTGGTAGCGGAGGCTCCCACGCTGTCTCCAGCCAGCTGTTCGTATTTGCCACACATTTCGTTTCCAACCTCCACAAGACGACTTGGTTCAGTTGCTGATTTCGCCGTCTGAATGAGATATTGGTTTTGTTTTGAAGACAAAGAAGGAGTTCATTGATTTTCGTATATAACTAAGAATTGATTGTCATAATCTACATTTAAAGTATTTTTGTAGTATTATAAATTTCTATATAAAATTGTTAAATAATGAATTGTACAAATAATTGAAAAAAAATTGTCTAAAAATATTAACCATATCTGTAGCCAGCCGGGCTATTTCCTTTGCGGCTCCAACCATCCTAGTCTGGTAGTCGACGAACGAGTCCGTCTCATCGAACGATCCAATTAGTGACATCCTAATCAAACACATACACATTAAGAAAACAACAACATATTTACATAAATCACAATTTTTAGGTAATACAACACTAGTAACTGGGCGAAAATGAGTTGTAACTAAAAAATTACTGCCAATTCATGGATTAAAATGAACACGATAATTAAACTATCGCGTCATTCGGTTTATACGCACAGCTTTTCCATCACGATAGTGTTGTACAAAACTGATCTAAAATGTGTGAGTTCACAACGCATGAAAGTCTGCAGTCAGTCTAAATACTGGCCGAGGAGGCATGCCGTAATGTCTGTTTATACGAATGACTGCTTTCTATCATTACGTCATTCGTTTTTCAAGACCTCTGTTGCGATAAATAAACAAAAATGTTAATATGAATATTTACATACACTATAGTTTAAAGTGGTTAATCACTAGACTAGTTCGATTCCGTGGACACAAGTTTTGAATTTTTTTTTTAAATCTAAACATTTTTCCATAGAACATGTAATTTTTTTAACAATTTAATTTTTACTTTAAACAAAAAAGTAAAGTGTGTAACGTTTAATTTGAAGTTTACGTGCGCGTCGCCGCAGACTGCTGGCGTAAGCCACTCTTATTATCTGAATACAATCATGATTTGGCAACACGCCCGCCGTATAGGCCGCTCCTGATAATTGTAAATCGGTGAGATAAAACTAATGGATAATTTAAAAAAAAATTAAACCATGTAATTTTGGGTTCTCCTGGTATAGGCTACACTTTTTTAATAGATACATGTCCATTTTTCTCTCTGTGAATGAGCCCACACATATCGCATATTGTTAAATGATAATGTGTTAAAAACGTCCGGTATACAGCAATGCTGTTATGGCAGCAGATTTACAACATGACTAATAGAATTTTACGATACTGAGATAGCTCAGCTAAGAATAAGCGCGGGTTCGATATTCGCTATAATTGTGGTGGGTGGAAGAAAGTATCGCGAGAAAATCGGTATGTTCTTAGAACAACACATTCTATGGACATGTCACATCTACCAATCTCATTATCCTCGTGATCACTACAGCTTGACTTTCTAGTTGGTATAAGACGACCCGTGTCCAATTAAAAAGATATAATTAAAATAGAAAGGTTAAGCGGAAATAAAATCGTCGTCAAATTCATTTCATAATAATGATTTTGTACATAAATATTTATAATAAAGTAAAGATATATATTGCATAGGATTCGTAACAGCCGATGCGAGCACATGGCCGTCGAGAGCATAAAGTTCACAAATAGCGCGTCCGTTCGTCCGTCACTCGCCCTATATATAACATACCCAGCAGACTAACCACCTCCCGGTTAAGGCCAATTTAAGTATTTGTGCGGCGCATTAGGCCCGAGTTAATGCTTATCAACGAACAACATTGTTTATGACGGATTTAAAATCTGATTTGTTACAACAAAAAAAATTGTTTTACCTATTTTTTATCATCTAGATAATCGAAAGATGTATTAGGTAATATAACAAGTCCATTATAAATTTATAAAATGAAGTTTTCTAAAAGTTTAGAAGTTAAATCAAAATTTAATAAAGGATTTTATTGTTGGTTAGATTATACGTACGTCATTGTGTGTAAAAAATGTTTATACCTGTGTTCTGTCAGCCGTGCGACCGCACGTGCGAGTGAATCTAGTAGTGGTCCGACGGCGCCGCGCTGCGAGCTCAGCTCGCGCACGTGCGCGCTCAGCTCGCCGAGCCCAGCGCGTGCCAGAGTGCACTGCGCCTCCACCTCGCCCGCCGCACTTACCGCCTGGGAATCGTATTTGTTTAGTTCACCGTTTTTGAATTACCAATCGAATGATGATGTCATTTCAAATAAAAAAAATAAACCGAAACTACACTCCTAAACTACATCCGTGGGGCAGTGACTAAGTAATTGCCTCGTGACGCAAAGTCCTTGATTCGATTCAGAAGACATGTTGTAAATTCTAATAGGTGGTAGGATTTTTAGAACCTACCTGACTGGCGACCAATAAAATGTAAAATCTACACAGATACATTTTATTTAAACTGCGTCTTATATATCAAGACCACTAGCGTAAAAAGAAGGTAGGCAACTTACTCTGGGGTTGCCAGCGGCGAGTTTCGCAGAGTGTACTAGGAGCGCTAGAGTCTCCAGCACAGTCCTCGCGTGCTGCAAAAGAGCAGCTTGCGCACGCGACTCCGTTGTGTTGGACGCTGCACCGGCCGCCGCAGATACCAGTGGCTCCGCGTACGATACCTACGAAACACTCATATTTTAATCCTTCATGAAACTTTTATAACAACTTAAGGTGTTATTGATAATTATATTCAATGTCAGTGGTAATCCTGCGTCGCTTACTAGCTGAACAACTGCATGCCCAAGGTTCTCCGCTTCGCTCGTGGCAGCCACACGGAGAGGTTCCAGTCTTTCAAGCATCTCTGCAGCCGCGTTTTCTATCTGCTCAGAATAGCCTGAAACCAATCTTTATATTTAGACCTTCATGACTACCATCTTGGAATATATTAATGGATAGTGTTTAATAGGTAGCGTTTTATATCAATTGAGGCTTATGTTCAGTGGTGGATAATATTGATATGATGATAATGATGTTGCTAAGAGTTGGGTTGATTGAGAAAAACCACGGATTGCATACTTCTGAAATTCTCCTTGTAGCTTTTTAGACTACCTCAGGCCGATAATGAGTATGGAGTAACAACGACGTATATTTTTTATTCCAAATCAACAAACAATTTTGAACTTATAACACATTTACGCTATTCTTTTTTAAACACCTTTGCTTTTCATTTTGTATTTTTATTTACTAGCCTTGCAATGTGTTTGCTTGACGCGGCTGCAGCTCCTGTCCGACGGCCTGTATGGCGACCTGATCTAGTTCGCGTAACTGCTTATTCAGAGTATCAAGGGCTGCGGCACATTCGCGTTGTCCCGGAGCCTTTTCACTGTAGAATACCAAAAAAAATTGTATGACTTCTTTCTAGGCCTTATTTCTTAGTTGTTAGGGGAAATACTACTTAGTCTGTAGTCTCGGTGTAGTCCGATTTCTGGCAAAATCTTTGTCACGACCTTTCTCTTGTTAGTCCCATTAAAGAGAATTGATGGAGAAAATCTCTTAACAGTAAACAATGTAACATTTACATAATCTTTATTTGTCGTTATACACCATGTTGGTTGATTAATTTTAAGTGATTTTTAACAACATTAATGCAAATAAAACCGACCATCAAAGCTGCCTCTAACAAATTTGTTTTCACTTTGAAAACTCTCATATAAATAACAATGACAAAAAAATATGCTTAGTATGTTTGCTTCATTTTTCATTTAACAATTAGCATAATAATTGGTAACAGTAAAAAATTACCGTATGTTAGTAACGAGCGCCTTGATGCTGTCGGACACGGTCTTGCTGTGGGCGGCGAGAGCTTGCCATTGCGTCCTTTCTTGTGGGGAGAGAGCCAGCGCGCGCGCAGCCTCCAGCATAGAGCATGAACCAGAGATTATGTTCCTGTTGTAGGGGTAATAAACTTTTTTTTATCTACAATTGGCTAACACTGGACCTGATAACTGATACAGTTGTGTCTATTTTATATTACGGATATAAAAGAAGTAATAAAACTACTACAATTGTTTTATCTAAAATAACTTCTACTATAATATTACATACTGCTGGATGATGAATTAGAGTGAATACTGTAAGTACTACAAAAGCTAGTTACTAATAAAATCTGAATACAATTGATGGGATGTCTTTTCCCGTTTCAAAATTTGATCTACGAAGGCAAACTCCTGGAAAAACGCAAAAGAAGACCTTCAATGATATAAATAAGGGAATAATATTAAATTAATACGAACTGTAAAGAGTGGTACATGGTGGTAAAAGTTTTTTCCGACTGACTTTAATTTCAAGATCGAAGTAAAAGACGATGATTAATATAGTAACCTGCCACACGCGAGTATCGCTTCTTGGCTGACGCGCGCCTGTGGGGAGATGCGCGCTGGCACCGCGGCGAACTCGGGGCTGTCTGCGAACTGGCACAAACTTCTCACCGCGTCCAATAGCGGACCCGTTGCAGAGGCGCACCTTGCACGGTTTGCCTGCATAAAAAAACCTTTATAAGTTCTATAAACCACAGTTAATTTTTGTTTTGTTCGTGACTCTCTTGTTGCGTTGTGTGTGTAACGAAAAATTTAGGCAGGCCAACTTCTAGATGACGTTAGCCTAATAGTTTTTGCCCTTAATAGATGTCAAAGACTCGCAAAAGACGAAAAAAGCATTAAAATCTTTAGTATACCTTTGTGGATAGATAAGCTGTTTCAATGGAGCAAAACAACAATGTAGACAATATTTAACAATGATGAAATTTTAGTTAACAAATCGTGAAGAAAAGGTCTAGCCACAATAAACCTGCTAATATTGAGACTTCCATCGTCTCCATTTTAGGACTGTCTTTGAAATAATGAGATAGTAAGATAAATTTAGTTCTAATCCTTGTTGTAAACACCATGAAAAAAGAGAGGTACTCGCCTCGCTGTAGTCCGCATCAAGAGCCTTAATTTCCTTGACAAGTGCGGCGGTGGAATTGGCGACGTCCTTGGCGGCCTGCACAAAGTGACGCTTGCTCTGCGGCTCAGCTGAGCGCCCGGACGCGACGCGACATGCGTTGCATAGCGCGCTCGTGTGCTTAGCAATCACCGTCGCAGCAGACAACACCTTGAAACAGATACGCCATTAAAAAAGAAATACAGAACCTGGGATTTCAAACCATATTATAGGAGAAGAATTAATCCTAAAAGTTGAAAAATGTCATAATGGGCATGTGTTAATCAAAAAACATGAACTTAAAAAATGTTACCTGCTGTTGGTTACTGTCCTTATCGCATAATGTTTTGCAAGCCTGGTCAATCGCGAGGGCGGCGCGAGCAAACTGTGCCTGGTCCACCAGCCCTGGTCTTCCGGCTACACTGGTCTCATCTGATACTGCGACCTGTTAGATCATTGGATACAGTTTTATTTTATAGAGAAAGTGGGAAAACGAGTGAACAGTACACATGATTAGGACTAATTTAAAAGATAATCGAAAATGTTTCATGAAGAAAAATAAATGGCGTATGCAAAATAGAAAAGAATAAAGCTTACCATTATAGTCTACTTTCACAACTACAAATTTGATATTTTCAGATATTCTTCTAAAATCATAATCTTATCTTGTGTAAATCGATGCGGATTTTTTTTAAGTTGATTAATAATATTTTAGGACAACGTAAGTTTCTTTAAGATATCTTCGGCAAGTATATCTAATATTTTAGAACGATTTTTGTGGTTAATTTATAGGTTATAAAATTATCACAAAGTATGAAGTTGGCAGCAACTGGATGCGTGTAGCCGAAGATCGGGCTAAGTGGCGTTCTTTGGGAGAAGTCTAGGTCCAGCAGTGGACTGCCGCAGGTTGTCGATTGATTGATTGATGAAGTTGGTACTGTTAGTCTCATTAAAGACTTTTACCAGCTACATCTGAGTCTGGCCTCGCAGTCTCGAATCCACGATCTTTTGTATCAATATATTTATTTCCAATTACCAAGTACGCTGCTTGCGCGGTACACTCAACGAGACCCTGCACCGAGGCTGCCACGGCCCCCACTGAGCGTGCGAATTGCTCTGTTTCTCCGCGCTTTACCGCACCAGCCATGCCGGACATTCCCTCGCCTATAAAATAAAATTATTTAATATTATTAATTTTCATTATATATCGATTCGTTTATATCGCCAACGCTAACTTGTTGCACAAAATAGTTGTGGTAAGTAATCACGCAAAAATCGCAAGGTGGTTAGACAGAACGCACATTTAAGCAAATTTATCACTTACTGAGCCCTTTGCTCTGGTCGACAACGCAGTCGAGACAGGCGAAGTAGCCGAGCTCGTTGAGCGGTTGCGTAGGTGCAGCGAGCAGTGGGCGTGTGCTGTCGATACTGCGAATTGCCGCCGCACACTCTTTCTGCCCCGGTGCTGCCTCCGTGCACACGTCCACCTGTATGCCATACATAAATGTTAATAATCCTATTGTTTAATTAATAAGTGAATTTGGCAATCTTTAACTATTAAGAAAAAATTAAAAACAAAAGTTTTTTGATACTACCTTTGGTCCAGATTAATGGTCAATTATTTAATTAAAATCCCTTATTATCTAGACGGGGCAAAAGACGTCCACAGTTATTCTCCATCGCTTTCGGTCATCATTTATATTTTTCACATTAATGGTATTTTTCATTAAAGTTACAACATTAAAATAATAAAGTATTAGGAGTAAGTGATAGAGAAACAGTTTTTGAAGGAAACAACTAATGCATGAAACTCACAAGGCGGTTAATGCTTTCTGTCACGGCCCTGGCCGCTGCTGCCAACTGGTTTTTAGCATTGGGACGTGTCAAATCCTGGTAATAAACAATTTTTTATTTAAATAAAACTTAAAAGTATACAGACAAAAGAAACAATGGACGTAGACAACGAAAAGGCCGACGTAACGCCGCAAGGCATTCTCTTTCTGTCAACCTTTTGGATTACGTAAAGAAAAATATAAAACAACAAACGAGCGAACAAAATATACACATTTAATAATGGTTAAAAAAAGACGTGGACATAAAAAATATGGGAAGTAAAAAGTTTTTATATACCTAGTACTTCAAACAAAAGGAAATATTATTTTTTGTGTCTTCCTAAGATATTCCTTAAGGTATTTGTGTATAAACTATAATG
>DWHM01000204.1:0-10411 GCA_018247595.1 Losaria neptunus creber | reverse complement strand
ATTACTGGGGTAACGAGACTTAACAACTAATGTCTCAAGGCGATGTGCAATGTGGTGCTGTATACCATCTTAACCAGCGCCATGTTATAGGCAAGCGTATCACTTACCATCAGGTGAACGCTATACTCGTCTCGTCGCATAGTCGAATAAAAAAAAGAGGTTAGAATGATATACACAGCATCACATTGTAATCGACGTATTGTTTTTTTTTTGACGAGACGGACAAGGCGATCACCTAATGATACGCCTGCCCATAACAACGTGGTGCTAGTTAAGATAGTATACACAGCACCATAATGCATTCGTCGTCTCGAGACCTAAGAAGTTATGTCTCATTACCCCAGTAATTTCACTAGCATACAGCACCCTTCAAACCGGAACACAGTATTGTATATTACTATTTAGCGGTAGAAATAGGAGCTGCGGTACCTACCTAGACGGTCTCCGGCAAGAGACCTATCACCAGTAACTACTTGTGGTGGACTGCATGCAACTGCTGTTCCTGTTCCTGTGTATCGATTCTAGTTTATATACGATGGAGATGCATTATTGATGAAGTAATGCACAGTAGCAGTGGCAGGCTCGTTGCGTTTTGATAAACGAGCTTAGAACTGGTCAATTTAACAAACGTTGCCATTATTATTTATTGGGGTCTATACGGTCTCCGGCAAAGGTACCACCAGTTAAATAAAATTAACTGTCGATATCAAAAATGTAAAGTATCTTCAGCTCGTTGCGATCAGTCAGTATCGATCTTCAAGCGCTCGTGGAAGCCAAACTATCGGTACAAGCGTACCGAAAAGATTACGTCAGTATCCATTATGTAAACCAATGATCTAACAATGCGTAGGAGAAAGTAATTTCGCTTAAGGATTTATTGTGTGTTATAATCTTAAGATATACGAAAAATGCGCAGACATATATTATACAAAACTAATCATAATTTACTTATCTAAGTTAAATTTAACTTTAACAAAAATAGGAGGAAGACGAAGTCGTCAAAAGACTGCTTCTATGAGAAGTCAGGCTCATGTGGATTTGTACCGAATAGAATATTCTCCATAGTTGTCCTCCATGCCGGATCCTGAGATCTACCAAATGCACCGGTGCCCAGAGATACATCTTAATTATTTATTTATTTAAAAACTTTATTGAACACCTAAAATGGGTCCAATAGGAGGACTTAATGCCTACGGGCATTATCTACCAGTCAACCTAGTGGGAGATGTTGTGGTAGGTGAACTAAGAAAGTGAAGTATAAAGCAAAAGGAAAAAAAACTTATTATAGGTACATATACATACATAAACGAAAATACATATATATACCATACTATATATTACGACACATGAAAATAAATATATACAAATACATAAATAAATACATACATATAAGACAACCTAATCATGTGAACTCGAATAGTTCCTTTTCACCAGTCTCTGTCTCTCATCTTCTTAAACACAGCAATCTTAATAGACTGGTTGTGGTCATCATGTGGTTGCAGTGATCAGTTCCATTATCTGCCTTCACTCTCCTGACTGCTGCATTCTTGGCACATTCGTGTGAAGGGAAGTCTACTGCCAGTCTGATCTGGATGACCAACCTCATGGATGCTCTGCCTCCTGCTCTAACGCCTCCTATCTTTCCTTTCACCACTCCCTCGATGGATACATATGTAACCCCGAATCATACATAAGAAAAAAGAGTGAAAGATAATATATAGTATGAAAGCGAGATGTTAGAGAAAGATAGAAGATAAAAACGATACAGAGAAAAACGTATGCCTTTACCCACACCACGTAGATGAATAAACATTTAAAAAAAAAAAATGCTCCAACTTTTTGTGTCGTGTAAAGTAAAAGAGGAATAAGTACGTTATAAAGACCCTCATGTTATTTAAAGTTTTATTACATAAGGGTTTTGTGGTAAACACTTAATATTTAGTGGTGGTAGGTCTCTTGCCGGAGACCGTCTAGGTAGGTACCGCAGCTCCCATTTCTACCGCTAAATAGTAATGTGCAAAGAATACTGTGTTCCGGTTTGAAGGGTGCTATGAGCTAGTGAAATTACTGGGGTAACGAGACTTAACATCTTATGTCTCAAGGCGTAATATGGCGCTGCGTATAACATCATAACTAGCGCCACGTTGTTACGGTAAGGCATATCACTTACCATCAGGTGAACGTCGTCGTCTTGTCGAATAACAAAAAAAAAAATCTTTGAAAGGTCAGAGTATGTTTTCCTTTTAAAGTAACTGGTGGTAAGTCTTCATTACCGGAAACCATCTGGTTATATACCACAGCTTCAGTTTCTGCCACCAAAGAGTAATGTGCAAAAATTACTATGGTCCGGTTTGAAGGGTATGCTAGTGAAATTACTGGGGTAACGAAACAACACTCCTATTCCTACCAAATCGTAATGTGTAAACATTACTGTGTTACAGTAGAATGCTGCATGCCAGTGTAATTACTGGGGTAACGAGACTTAACGACTTATGTCTCATGGCGACGAGCGTAATGTGGTGTTGTGTATACCATCTTAACCAGCGCCGCGTTGTTATGGGTCAAATGTATCACTTACCATCAGGTGAACGTCTCGCTCGTCCCGTCGCTATATATTAGTATTATATTATTTCATACTGTACCTCAGTTGTATTTATGTATATATCTTTATGATAATCAAAGCGGTGTTGGTGAACTGCATATAAATGTGCAACAGCCGACGGGACCGGATCGATCTGGCGAGCCAGGAGGCAGACGGACGCTGCAGGTGCACACCTGGATAGTCCAGAAAGGAGTATTTTTTTTATGCTATAAGGCAACGACATAAGCAATGTGTTCACCTGATGGTAAGAGATTCGTCTGCTCATAACATCGCGTCGCTGGTTAACATGGTATAACAGCACCATATTACACTCACCGCCTTACGGCATAAGGTGTTAAGTCTCGTTATCCTAGTAATTTCATGAGCATACAGCACCCTTCAAGCCGGAACACAGTAATGTTTGCACATTACTATTTGGCAGTAAAAATAGGAGTTGCGGTGGTACCTACCTAGACGGTATCCGGCAACAGAGACGTACGAAAAATAAAATTAAAAATGTGGAAAGAAGGAAAAGTGAGAAAAAGTGAGAGAGTGAAAGAAGGAAATAGGATGATAGTATAATTAAGAAATAAAATAAAAATGATTAGCCCACAATTTTTTTTTATTCTACGAAGCGACGGGACGAGCAAGGCGTTCACCTGATGGTAAGTGATAAGCTTGGCCATAACATGGCGCTGGTTAAGATGGTAACACAGCACCACATTGCGCTTGTCCTACCTACGGAGACCTACCGCCAGTGAAATCACCAAGGGGAATGATAAAAAAAAAAAAATAAATAAATAAGTAGAGACCTACGACTGGTGCTTCCAGTCACTTTACATCTGGTCACTTACTTCTCGCTGAACTCTAGCTATAACTCATCAGTGCTGAATCGTCTCGTTGCTTCGAACCCTTGCTTGGTGAAGCAATAGGTGCTGGTGACCTATCGAGATGGTTCTCGTAATCCTCTCAAGAGTACATGGTTGGAAGTAATTAGTGTATCATTTATTTAAAATACATCAATTATTACAACAGGGCCGATTGTGTATTTGGAAACTTTGATAAGCCGTACAATGTTGCTATCGCCTAATTAACGCCCTTATCACCCCGGTTACTATGCATATACAATTATATCTACCGATACAAAGTTATCCGGAAGCGATAGCTGTTTTTTTATTTGCTACAACTTAAATAACTTGCAGGTAGCGCTTGATTATAAAAAGTGTATGCTTGATGACTTTGGTAAGGTGCTACAAAGGTCTCGGGTGAGAGAGACCAATGCAGTTTCGACTCGCGTCTTTGGATATCAACGTTACATTAAGCTTAGTTGATGTTAGTAATCCTTTTTTATTATCTTTCCCTTTGGTAAGGGTTAGCCAAGGATCTTACCGCCCCCGTAATCCGAAGCGGGCCAGGGTGGGAACCTGGCTTAGCCAACGCTTCGGCGTCGTCGGGACTTCTCTATTAGCCGGAGAAGTCCCCTTTTAGAGGAAGAAGTCCGGTCTTTGCTGGGACGGCTGGCCGTTGGGGTGCCTTGTCGCTGGCACATCCGGGGCATCCCATTCATAACGGCTGATGGCTTTCGCGGTAGGTTTAGTGGGTAAGGGCCGCCCAGGCCGAGGCCCCCACAATCCTCTGGGCCCACCCAGGGCACCGGCGGATGGTCCGTAAAGAGATTCCCCCGCGTTAAAAAAGAAAAAAAAGGGTGCACCACGAAAAGGGGAGGTTGACTTGCATCCCGTGAGTTGTTGTATGGGACCACTTACACCCCTATAAAAAAGAAAGAATTATTAATAATTGGAAATTTGTTATAAAGAATTTTTGTCATATAATAATAAAAATGTTCCAGGATGCACAGTTACTGCACAATCCAATTCTTGCTGGTATAATGTCTCTATTTCACGCACTATGGAAAAATAACATGCAAATACTTATTAAGAAACTGCGCGAAAATAAAAAATTCTGGGAATATATGGCTAGCCCCCTATTCAATAAAGTACAGCCCAGTTTGAGGACATACGGACAAATATTCAACATCCTTGGCATTGAATTGTTCATTTCGAGAGGGAAACTGGAGCCCAATTTAAAAGAAATGCTTCAAATGTTTTTTGACACGAACAAAAACAAAAATCATTTAGAGAAATGGATCAGTTTCATCTTTTCTTTCCAAGGCAGAAACGAAGAGGAGGAGGTGATCGACAAAGTTCCCGTATGGTTAAGCTTACTAACATCTTGGAAGGATTTCATAACGATATTTTGCAAATGTCTACCTTTGAGTCTTAACATCGCACACAAAGCCAAAATGGTAGCTCCATGCATGAGCGCGCTGTTATCGGAACTGGAAGATTTGAGAGATTGCAGATTAGTTGTTATCCTTGCTGAATTGTACGTTATAATGTTAGCTAATTGGAAAGACGACTGTTTTGATAATCGAAAAGCGAGCGCTAAACAAATCGACAATCTGCTTACCCACACGGCAAATGTTTACGAAAGCCTGCACCCGAGGGCTATACGAGCCATTCTATCCATCGGCACAGTCGCCATAAGTAGCTTGGATTACGAAATCAAAGCGAACAGCGTCACTGCTCAGAATATAATTCGCTCAGTAACGAATATAAACAGTATAGAGTTGGAAAAATTGTTTAATAACGTGAACGAAAAAGTAGAACCAGTTCAGGATGCGCCCGCAAAAGAGGAAGTGCCGCCGGTGGTCCTATCTCTGGCTATGTTAGAACAATGTCTAGATCTGTACGATGACATGTTCTCGGGTCTGCCACAATGGTTCCAATCAACTAAGTTCATTAACAAACTTCTGTGCTGCTTACAAACATGTTTGCAAAATCGTCGCCATTATTTTACTTCATTGGCTGCACTTCGATGTCTCACCGCTTACGCCAGAGGTCCGTTTAACAAAGACTTACTGCATAGTGACATAGACCAATTTCTGTGGATGCACCTTCTTCCGCCTAAATTTGAAAACGGTTCACCGTGGAAACCGCAAGAATGGTGGCGAGTTTACGCTTACAGTTTAGACTTTATTTCGATGATGGTGATGAAGCACGGGCAATTCTTCGCAAATAATTCTATAACTTTTGTTGGAGTTCACTTGGAACACTTAATTGAAGCTATTTTACTGCCCAGACAAGTATACAACATGGATGCTTTAAATTTATGCGCGTCAACGTTAAATCTAGTGGTGCAATTGGTTAAATACGAACCCACTTGGCGCCTACAGAATATCAATTCATTAGTTGGAATCATGGTAAGTCTATGAAAATCTTTAATTGTCAAAAAAAACTGCTGTCGTGACGTAGCGCCTGACCGCTTGCCTCATTGACCACATGTTGTGGAGTTTGATTGTTAGTAATGCTTACCACGCTCATGTTGAACTTCCGCCAATTTGTTGTGTTCTATTTAATAGTCATGCGCTTTATTTCATATTCCGTAAATAATAATTACAAGAAATAAATAATGATCTCGTCATTAGGCATCGTATTTAACTTTCAATCTATAACTCATTATCGCTCTTCACTAGATTTGCAGTAAGCTTTTAAAAAAATAGCAATGTAATTGGTTGTATTAACGCAGCGAAGTATCAGTGCCTGCGTGTACCAGTGTGTGACGCTGATGCTGCGCACACGGCGTGTATCTGACGCAACGCCACAGCCGGCCGATGACACACAAGCACACACACAGACAATGCTTCACAGGTACGGTTTTCAAAATCTATGTTTTTTTGTAACATAATAGTACATCTCCAAAACTAGCTCATACGTAACTATTCCACTCGAAAATCGAACTCATAGTTGATAGTTAGTCCTTAAACTTACAGATTCCTTTTATAAAACCGGGTTAAAATTGCAACGAATGAGTGGTATGATGTAGGATTTAGACGAAGTTTGATTATGACTAAAAAGGTGTATTTGATGCCTAGTTTAAATATGGTTGAGAAAACTTGTATTCTTATACAAACAAATTATTACATTGTTCAATGGTATACATATTATGAGTAGGAATTTCTTTTTAAATAATAAACAATATTATCGTTGGACAGCGATGATGCTAAAGAGACCTTTCATCGGGATGCACAAAGCCAAAGTATAGAGTGTGTGAAAACCAAAGTGAGAGTGTGGAAATCCCACATAACCTTCTCGTCTCCTTAGAAGTAGGGTCTTTTGTATTTATAAAATAAAAAAAACAATGTTTGGATTTTACTATAATTTGTATTACTTAAAGTTAAGCCATAATATTTATTCACAGGACTTTGGAGATCTTGCACATGGCAACACTCTGCCTACTCGCATTCAGTCCTGACTTGTTGTCGCTTCTGGCAGACCCAGGTCTGGACTTGGAACGTTGGCAACCGCTAGTTGAACTGCACTTCGGCGCGCCTAAGATATCATACGAGCCTTTTCCACAACTAACATTCGGAACAATTATGTCTGCTATATGTTTGCTCACACGCTCCTTGAATCACGTGGGTATAAATTTACCACTAAAAATAAGCTATAAAGAATCTATTTAATAACAATTACAGTTACGAATTTGTAGTATTGAAAGATTCTTTCTAATAGCATGTATTTCTTTTTTTTATGTAATTAGCTCAACTTTATGTAACTCAAAAGAAATGCTGTTTTTTTTATTTAGGCAGCAACGAAGCGAATAAAACGTTAACCTGATTAAAGTGATACATAACAGACAAATGGGATCGGACGGCCAATTACTGACAATTTGGTGAAGATCGCAGAGAATTATTAAATGCATGTGGCATCGAACCGGTCGCGCTGAAAATCAATTGTAATGTCTACATATGTTGAGCAGTGGACGATAATAAGCTAAATGATTTTGATGTTAATCTAGTGGTAATTGCTCTATAGGATTTGTTTATTACTTAACGGTGTATTATTATTATTAAACCAATCAGGCTTACCACGGCGAGGAGGGCAGCGGTTCGAGATCGCCCCGCGGCCGGCGGCGAACATGCTCGTGCAGCCCGGGGGAGCGGCGAGCCGCACGCGCTGACTCGGTTACTTCTGCATCCTCCGCAGCCAGCGCGCCGCCACATCTCGATGAGCGCCTCGCAGCTGCCGCCCTCGAGGCAGCCACAGCACTTTTAGCTTCTCAGGTACATTAGTGAAATGTAAATAAATTTTAAAATTATCTATATTCTATTATAATTTTTGTACCTGTGGCATGTTTTATCTCATAAGAAATGCGAGGTATGTCAACTAACACTTGATCTTAATTTATTAGAACATGATGTTATATGACAATGAAGTCGATGATAATGAAGATGCTTACTCAGAAAACTCGTAACTCTCATTTATTAGCCTTCGGAACACAGCAACATTATGATAGTGGCAGTTTTATATTAAGAGAGTGGTAGATAGCCTGAGGGCAAGTGATTAGTCACAGCTTCACATATGCAATTAACACAAAAACTATTGTTAATTTTACATTGACTATGATTTCGTCAAGTCTGTGTCTGTGTGTCCGTATTTCGTTGTGATCGCACCCTAGCCAAAGAGTAATGCCGAACAAAATGAAACTTGGCATTAATATTGAGGTGAGTACGGAGTTGGTTCTTAGCCATATCCGGTTCCGGTCGGCCAACCGGAAGTGGTGCCGAAAGTCACTAAGTACCAGCTATGGTACTTTGTGAATTTCGGCACCACTTCTGCGAAAAATATGCTAGTTACAGCATATTTTTGACAATATTCTTATACAAATATGTTCCTCGTACGAAAATTACTATTTGTATGTACTTCCGGTATAACCATCAATCGGAAGTGGGACTAAAATTCACCAAGTTCCATAATGGTACATTTTTTTTGATATCTTTATTGAAGTGTCCCTCGCAAAATTTTTTTTTGTACCTCCGATTTTGGTCGACCACCTGGAAGTTGGCCAAAATTTTAATACTTGCTTATTTTGACAGATAATGTTAGAATAACATGGCGAGACGTGCCGGTACGTGCAGGGACGTCCCGGGGCCTGGCGGATGTGTCGGGTGTTGTCGTGACGTGAGGTGTCGGACGTGTCGGGTCTTGTCGGGCGGTGTCGGGACATGATGGAACATGTCGGGACGTGTCGAGACGTGTCGTACGAGCCTAGACGTGCAAGGGCGTGTAGGGACGTGTCGGGTCTTGTCGGAACGTGTCAAGACACGGCGAGACACGACGGGACGTGCCGGGACGTACAGAGAGGTGCAGGGACGTGACGGACCTATCGGATCTTGTCGTGACGTGTCGAGACATGGCGACACGTGTCGTACCCACCGAGACTTGCAGGGACTTGTCGTGACGTTTAGAGTCGTGTTGGACGTATCGGAACGTGTCGAGACATGGCGGGTCGTGCCGGGTCGTACAGAGACGTGTCGGGACGTATCAGGACGTACAGAGACGTGACGGAACGTGTCGGGACGTGACGGGACTTGTTGTGAGGTGTCGGGACGTATTGGGACGTGTCGAACGTGACGGGTCTTGACGGGACGGGATATTTATACCTTTTTTCCTACAAATCATCCCTTTTTTTTATCCTGAATATATAAATATTTCTAACAGAGCGGTGGCTGCTGCTTCAACGAAATTGATCATCTATTTGTCCATTAAGTATTACCAGTATTCACCAATGAAAGAGAATAAACAAACATTTATCAAGATGAAACTTAGATTTAAAGTAAACCTGTGATTATTATTTTCTAATTTTTATTTATTTGATTGCAGGCTTTGTTAGCAGTACGCGATCGCAGCGTACCTTCTCGTCACAAACAATTGGTACGGCGTGAGTTAGCTTCAGAGTTAACTGTATTCCACGACTTTGTACGGAAGCGCATTTTATGCGCTGCTCATACGCGGCCGCACCTTGTTCGAAATAAACTAGGAGCTTGGCCGTTAACTCCCGACGAAGAAGAAGTCAGACGAATTGAAGAGGCTAGAAAAGAGAGAAACCTCAGTGATGAAAGTGATGGATCATTCCCTACTCCACCACCGCCAAAACGAGCCTCAAATGACTCTATGCGGGAGTATATTCTACGTAAACACTATTTAGATAAATGTGCTAGATCTTTTACAAAAGAACCACCATCACCGGTGTCACACTCCACTCCAACTTCGGATAAGAAGAAAGAAGCATCCAGGATTTCTAAACGCGTTTCTTGGGCCGATACAACAAGGGATAGTGGACATACCCTGGATAATTCTTTACAAGAAACAGAACAAGTATATTCGAATTTAACTGATGTGCAGATAAACAATGACGAGGATTATTTTCATTTCATGTCTGTTGTATTTCTATACATTTGTCAAACTGATTTGTAATTGAATTAAATCAATATTTTTCAACGAGTTTTAATCTAATAGCATTTTAAATTTATAGTATAGTTAATTTGACAACCTCTTAACTTAAGAGTCTTAAGGCAATTTATATCTACTATTTACACTGTTTCACTCAACAATAGCGCAGCTTATTTTGGCTACTATTAAGTGTAATTTTTCAAATTGGATAGATTATTAACACGAAAAGAAGTAGTTTTCTAAAGCTTACTTCGTTTAAAAATTTAAATACAATATTTATAATCTAATAACGATAAAATTCAATAGTAGTTTATTTTCACAAAAATGATACGGTAGATTCAACAAAAAAAATTACTTGTTTTCTCCCTAACAAAAATATATGCTTGTAATTAAGAAAATAATAGTACTATTACGCTCATCTCATGGGGAATCTATTAGAGACAAGAAAAGAGCAAAATTAAAGTTTAGTAAATATGTATAAATTGTCAGGCGTTTAATATTACTGATATTTTATTTTAAAGCAATGAGTTATTAG
>DWHM01000203.1:0-10414 GCA_018247595.1 Losaria neptunus creber | reverse complement strand
CCCCCCCCCCCCCCCCCCCCCCCCCCCCCCCCCCCCCCCCCCCCCCCCCCCCCCCCCCCCCCCCCCCCCCCCCACTAACATGTCCAAGGTACAGTTAATAACGAGCAGCAAACCATTCAGAAACACTGTCAGTACCTAGTCGTGTACCGCGCTGGTCGTGGGCCTTTACACTACTAGGGGGACTGCGGAGGCTACTAGTGCTATTGCAGAGTCTTTCCTTATGTTAGTTAAGGTAACGGTATCGCAGCGCGCGGCCGGCGGCTAACGGCTGCCGTCGCCGCGCGCGAATATGATTTGCGCGAGGGTGTGGAAGTCTGCAAGAGAAACGCGCGGTCGGTTCAGACTGTCGCTGGGGCTGGCGCTGGAGCAGGCGCTGGAGCAGGCGCCGGGGTGGCCAGGCCGCACGGACGGGCAGGACTAGGTTGCAATGTCCTATGTACAGATTGTCCGATTCCCATTACTCACCACTGAATCCGTACCCACCCATCATACCACAACCCTTGGTCCAAAGCTTCCGTATAACCCACCACAAGGAAAGTTAATAACGTGCCTCACATCAGTCTCGTGTTTACCTAAGGTAGTTTTACGTTATTCCTGAACGTCTCTCCGCAGGATTATCCACCACCAAAGCAGCCTGGAAACCCCGAAGTAAGCGAGGAGCGTCCTCCGCTCCGTTAGCGAATGCCTCAGAGAAGTGAAACTTACATCTATACATGACTACTGCACTATACACTCCTCCACCGGGTTTTCATGCATGCGTCCTATCTATAGCCGATGCCGGTGATATTCGTGGTCTACTCGACACGGACAATTTCATATAGGCATGCAAAGCGACGGATGTCCCCCTCACTCGTTTTCATATACTTGAAGGTTTGAGATGAAGTTGATATAGTAAAGCATTTGCAGTGACGCTATCGGAGCCGGTACATCAACAGCGCGGGGAAACTAGGTTCGTGTCAGGCTGACCGGTTCGAAAGCAGCTCGCGGTGCACCGGTACCTCTCCCGGCGGTTTACTTTGATCATTTCTTAATATTCTTAAACAGAAGATTCAGTAGAAAGACATCCACTGCTGGACATAGGTCTTGCTTGAAAATGGGAAGATTTAGACCATCTCCCACTTAATGCGGGTTCGCGGGGAGGTAGAGCCTTGTTTGTTGATTAGCAGGGTGCACCGCGAGCAGAGGAGCTTGGCGAGGGTCCCGTGAGCTGTGGAACACCTTACCACCTACCAAAAGAATTTGTACTGTATATATCTTAACGAGCCCGTTGTCATTTATCGCGTTTGCGTCAGACGCTCGAGATTTTTACAAATCTAGTTTGTACAAACATTGATACAGTTTGAAAAGGATTATTAACTGGGTAAATTGTAATTTACTCAGCAAATTCACTGCCGCGTTTCTGGGCTTTACCAGTTCCACCAACATATCGCTAGCCTTGAGCGTTTTATTACATTTTAAACTTTAAATTATATTTAAATGTATATCACAAGCAAAATATGGTAGGTTGTAAAATTTACTTATTAATTGCGAATTAACTTTATAGGTGCTCTATTTAATAGGAAAATCTATACAAACAGCTAAATTAGTTGAATTGTTAACATTCATTGTGAAGCTTCTCATCAGCCTTGTGACTGTTACTAATATAAAATTCAACTGAAAATAATATTTTGGCGTCTGTGCACTGTTTGTTACTTGATTATTGTTGATAATTATTTGTTTGTTAATAAAAAAAAACTTGAGTTGATGTTAGATGGGCGGTGGCAAAAGGTTTGAAATAGCTATATTGAATTCAAACATAGATATATAGCCATGTTCTTTTTGGCATATATACATACTAAACTAATATTATAGAGGTCTCAGTGCATTCCGTACGAGGTCTCGGTGTAGTAATAATGTTTTTTTATAAAGCAATTATGGAAAGGGTATTGTTCGGGTCTCATTTGAAGTAGTAATGGATGTCAATGTGTTACTAATTTACATCGTACGCGAATTTAGTGACCTCTTTGAGTTTTCATATAACTCTTGTAAAAGTTTTAATGACAATTAGATTGTATGTAAATTCAATAGAGCGATTTCAGACTGTGTTAGAGGTGATGGATTGGTGGATGTGTGGATGTGTGGATGGATGGTTGGATGGTTGGATGGGTGGGCGGGGTGTGACCGGTGCGGCAGACAGATTGCGAACGCACTCACCCTCGTAATTGACCTGGCCGTCGCCGTCGATGTCCGCCTCGCGGATCATTTCGTCGACCTCCTCGTCCGTCAGCTTCTCGCCGAGGTTGGTCATCACGTGGCGCAGCTCGGCGGCGGATATGAACCCGTTGCCGTCCTTGTCGAACACGCGGAACGCCTCGCGGATCTCCTCCTCGCTGTCCGTGTCCTTCATCTTGCGCGCCATCATCGTGAGGAACTCGGGGAAGTCTATCGTGCCGTTGCCTGGAATAATATATACACGGTATTGGTTAAGATATTAAAAAAAAATCATAATAAAGATTATTATAAAATATGTCCACCCGGTTAAGTAAACACAATGGTTACCGATCACTTTAACTAACGTGTCTGTTAATTTTTTTACACGAGTACCTTACAACATACCTACTGTACCACGAGTAATATTGAATAGTAAGTTGTTTGTAACACGCAATATAACAAACAATGTTTACTGCTGGTAGGTCTCCTTTACTGGAGCCCGTCTAACTAGTTACTGCTGCAGCTCCTATTTCTACCGCCAAATAGTAATGTATATTGAAGGGTGCCGGTATGCTAGTAAAATTACTGGAGTAAGGAGACTTATTAACGTCTCCAGGCAATGTGGTGCAGTTTATACCATCATAACCATCGCACATTGTTATGGGCAAACGCATCACTGACCATCAGGTGAACGCCTTGCTCTCTTCGCGTACTCGCATAAAAGAATACAGAGTTACCTAACACTAGTCAAAGGAGTCCCAAATCCAATCAAGGTTACGGTGTTACCAGTATGTTAGCTAAATTATGTTTTACACAAACAATTATAGGTCGTGTGAAACTCTCCAGGTGCGGGCGGGTTCGCTTCCGGGAACAGTGGGCCCGGGATCAAAAGAATCAGCTGTTTACACGTCACCATCAAAGGAGGCGCCCCGGTGGACTTTAATGGGAGCGAAGAATTTATAGCTCGCTTGGTGAACTGATGAATACGTTATTAGTTCACACCTGGTCTGGTGATCATCGCAATTATGAGGACCGAAAGGATTATACTGGCGGTAGGTCTCTTGATACAGATCGTCTAGGTAGGTACCGCAGCTCCTATTCCTACCGCTAAATAGTAATGTGTATACATTACTGTGTCTACTGAAGGGTGCTGTATGATAGTGTAATTACTGGGGTAACGAGACATAACACCTTACGTCTCAAGGCGACGAGGGTAATCTGATGCTGTATATGCCATCTTAACCAGCGCCATGTTATGGGCAAGCGTATCACTTACTATAAGGTGAACGCTTTACTCCTATCCTCACCATGATTACTGGTAGGTCTCTCTTGGTACAGACCGTCTAGGTAGGTACCGCAGCTCCTATTCCTACCGCTAAATAGTAATGTGTAAACATTACTGTGTTCCGGTTAGAATGGTGCTATATTTTAATGAAATTACTGGGGTAACAAGACAACATCTTACGTCTCAAGACGAGCGCAATGTGATGCTTATACCATCTTAACCAGTGTTTACTTATGGGCAAGCGTATCACTTACCATAAGGTGAACGCCTTACTCGTCTCTTCGCCTAATAAAAAAAAAATCTGTGTAATTTATTAAGTTTTAGCTACACCTATTAGTACGAAACACAGTAAAATGATCCATCGACATACTACTGCTTTATTGTCTACCCTCCAATTTCACCACGACGCTCCAATCTGTGGCTAGTGGTATTGTTATGGTGTATCGTTCACCACCAGTCACATACCATATTCATTTACATGGATTACAGCCTTAACTGTGACCGCACTGTGACTCTTGAAATACTGCAGAGCAGTTACCAGGGAGGTAATTAGAAGGAATGGGTCTGTAAAGAGACGGTGTTGGAAGTGCCATGGAGGATGTGAGGGTGGAGAGAGGTGTTGGAGGAATGTGAGGGATTATGGGAGAAAAGGAAGAGTGAAAAGAGGGGGAAGAAGAGAATTAAAATCCCTGTCCAATTTCGCGGGGGAAGTAAGTAAAAAAAAAATCTTTACTGTGATAATTTACTGTACAAACTATGACCGTCGAAAACTCCTTGTCCTCCGTTAGTAATCATGGTTTTATTGAGGTCATTCAATAAAATGTTATATTACCATATACACAATGACCACGTGCACCTAATTATATATGTGACGTGTTGGAGTATACCCAAATATGTGTGAGTGAATGCCGCGGCCGTTTGAGAAGATACCACATAATTATCACCAGCCTTACATGGTGTATCACCACTCATGATGAAATAATGACAGTTATGTGTACTCTATGAAAAAAGAGGAGTGTTGATAGTTTAGCGCGGGATCTATTCGTGTAGTATTTACCAGGTTGTATGTCAAAAGACTAAGTCTAGGATTTTGTTTAGTACTTTTTTTTTGTTCGACGAGACGTATGGGCCGATGAAGATAAAGATTCTTAAATTGCTAAGCCCATGAAACAACATCTTCTATCAGGCTAGTAAGTAAATAAATTATAAGAGTTGCTTCAACACAAACTATAATACATTAGCTGTGGATGTCGGCATCAGGTCGGCTTCAGGTCCAGGAAGGTACTGGTGTCTCCATCAGCAATAGATGAAAGCAGTACCTTCCTGGGCCTGAATTATTTAATTGTTCAAATACAATCCACTGCTGGTAGGTCTCTTGCTGCAGACCGTCTAGGTAGGTACCGCAGCTCCTATTCCTACCGACAAATAGTAATGTGCAGACATTACTGTTTACTGAAGGGTGCTGTATGATAGTGTAATTACTGGGGTAACGAGACTTAACCCGTCTCAAGGCGACGAGCGAAATGTGGTGGCTGTGGATACCACAATAACCAGCGCCATGTTATGGGCAGGCGTATCACTTACCATCAGGTGAATACCGTACTCGTGTTGTCGCCACGTCGAATAAAAAAAAAAGATGTATATAAACGATTGTCATGCTATCATCAAATAACTTCATTATTTAATTTTCGTTTATGCGACGAAATGAGCATGGAGTTCACCTGATGGTAAGTGATACGCTTCTTCATAACAACGCGGCGCTGGTTAGGATGGTATACACAGCACCACATTGCGCTTTTCGCCTTGAGACATGTGTTGTCATTACTCCAGTAAGTTCACTAGCATACAGCACCCTTCAAACCGGAACACAGTACTGTCTGTCGGCTGCAATAGGAGCCGCTTTTGTACCTACCTAGACGGTCTCCGGCAACGTAGACCTGCCACCGGTGAATGAAATGAAATAAGAATGAAGACTTAGAATATGTCTCCATGTGAATGCTTAATTTAGCAGTTGTGCATTATGCAGGATGCAGAGGATGTACCGGCCCATAGTCAGCGTTGTGCTCCATCGCCCATTGGGGACAAACCTCAGTATCGTGGGCACGAAAATACTGTAGAATAATTTAAATATTTTTTTAGTTTTCATTATTCCGCTGGCAACACTGATACAGCCCCCTCGGCAATGATAGAATGGCAACTGATAGATACGTTTGCCCATAACAATGCAGCGTGGTTAAGATATACACAGCAACACACTGTGCTCGTCGCCTTGGGACATATGTTAAATTTCGTTACCGCAGTAATTTCGCTAGCATACAGCAACCTTCAAACCGGAACACGGTACTATCTGTCGGCTGCAATAGGAGCTCCTACCTAGACGTTCTCCGGCAACAGACACCTACCGCGAGTAATCTTACACCAGTATTTGAAATCATTGAAATACTTTCAAAAGTAAGTAGGTCATGTTACATGTAACGGCATAGATAGATTTTGGTTGAATATCACCTAAGAGTTAATTGAGGAGAATAATACCATAGTGTCTAAGGACATAGGTCTCTAACCCGTTCGTGTTGCCAGTTATAACATACGAAACTGATACGTCGCTCGAAGGACTGACGGCCGATGGGCCAGTAAGGTCCTAGAGTGACCGCCGCGTACAGTTTAATGTAGTGCTGGCAGGCCTCCCACCAGATGGGCCGATGATCTGGTGAAGGTCGCTGGCAGTCACTGGATACGGGCAGCGGCCTCTGCTCACCAATGAGCGTTATCCGGCTGACAATTCAATCAACTAAGAACATGATCATAATAGGTTCGTCCATTCAAGACTGATGTGATAAGATATATACGGAATAATATATATACGGAATAATCTTATATACCTCTCATTTTGGAATGGATATCATGGAGTAATGTTTGCACTGTACTGTCTGCCGAAAGCACTGGAGTGGTGGTACCTACCTAGGAGATCTCCATCATCAGGCTACCACCAATAAGTTTATGCAGCTTTCTTCTGATGGACTTTATTGTCATCAGGCGGGATTGCAGTCAAAGAAGAGTCCACTTATTTTTTTTATGTGGTAACTTGGCAAATGAGGGAACAGTTCACACGATTGACAGTGATCGCCCATAGACAGTCGAAACATCCGAGGGTTCGTGGGTAGTTGAATAAATACTGCAATTCATGTCAGATTGTTTGATGGTTTAAATCTGTATTCGGTAGAAATATGAAAGGTACTTTGCATGAAAATGCATGCATGGAGGCTTCACGAAATATTTATATGATACGATAACAATCATTGTTACAGGGGTGCCGAGTTGGCAACACCGACATAAAGTTTCTTACAATAGAACGTTACCCTCTCCCGGCGTTGTGTATCTACCCTCGCGGCGACCTCCGCGAAAAAATATGGAGAAAGTTTTATCTTTAAAATTATTCTGATATTCTCATCCATTTGTCAATTGTTGGTTTATATTAAGTTGGTTTAATAGACGTGGTCTTTGTTGCTGGAGACAGTCGGACGGCTGCCAGGCAGTTATGTGTAAGTGATCGGTTTGTAGATCCCTCTAGTAAAATCTTAAGGCAATCGAAAGATGGAAATACAATAAAATAATATTTGAGCAAGGAACTTATAATCTTAGCTTAAATAAGTAATATGGCAAAATTAAAACTAAATACAACTAAAGGACAAAAAAACGAAGACACTGAAGATAGAAAAAATTCTCCAGGACATTCCCATCTGGCAAAGTACCTAGCAAACTAATGGTATTGCTTCACTGGATGGTGAGGCTTATCCTTTGTGCTATATAGCTGCTGGTCCTGATGCTGCTGGATCCCTGTATTCAGTTAAATTTGTGTGCTGATGATATTTGACATTTAGAAAGCGGTAAGAATAATGTAGTGTAGTTCTAACACATTATTAATCGAGGGGTGATGGTCCTTTTAGTGTCCGAAGCTCAGTAGCATAAAAAGCACAGAATGTAGTTTCTGGAATCGATCGGCACAATCCGCTAATATTATCGGAAGTCGAGATGCACAACCAGTCACCATCTTTATGTTTTAAACATCACCAGTTTACAGACAAAGATGTTCAGCTAGTTTTTATTAGGAACAGCTAAAGAGAGACAACTTGCCGGCGTCTGTAGTCCCATCCAAAAACGATACAGGTGTCTTCAAAACAGGAGTGAATAGGTATCTACTAGGTTAATGCGCTTTACTACCACAGACTACATCGCCACTTAACACCAAGTGGGATGGTTAGCATTAACCTATCTGGATTACAAAAAAAAGTTAGGCTCCGAAAGCTAGATTGTATGGTTTGGGATCCGGAATTCGACGCTTTTGAATCAAAATTAAAGTAATCTAATTTTCTGTCTGCTTCTGAAGCGCTCACTGCAATATTTCTGGTAAGTTTTTTTTTAAACAAAGTTACTAATTACCAGTAAAAGCTATTTTCGATTAGCTGTTTACATTGTCAACGTCCGTATCTAAGCTAATATACGTCCCATACAACCGGATCCGTCGATTGAACTTTCTAGATATTAATTTGGCGTAGGATTGAAATTCGAAAGTGTAACAAATATTTAAAATTACAATCTGACGTTTTGAATAAAATCATTGTTGAAAATTTCTTATTAAATATAGTCTGTGCTCTGTGGCGGCTGCGGAAAGCGAATGGACGATTTTACACAGCACTGTTGAGAGGAAAAAAGCGCTTTGACAGCGAAAAAGGCGGGAACGGCGGCCATTATAGACAAGTGACGCCCCGGCCGGCGGTATAATTGGCGCGCGCGAGTTATGGACAGATTTTAATAACGCTAAACCGCAACTTATGGCTTTTCGTCTTATTTATTTACGTAAGAAAAATATTTTGGGTTTTTTTTTGTTCTCGGTGATTTAATATTTTCTTACAAACAAACTCAGTGAATATCGTACTAAAACAAAACGTCCGTGTTCACAGCGAAAGAATATTTAAATGAACAGCCTTAAAGTTTTTGGCGACTAAACTACACTTTCGGCGTAATGTAAAAGCTACGTAATTTCGGCGAACGAATCCCGGGGATTTAAAGAAAATTTATTCCGTTAGCACTAACTAAAACAAAGCTGTATGAATTAATGTGTACACCCACAATACAACAGATTGCAAAGGTTCGTGGTGAGTCGCAGTAATATTAGGCAATAATTTGGATGATTTACTGCCGCTGCTGCCTTCCTCGGCGGCAATTACTAGGCGGGCAGTCGGCCGCGGAAGGAAGTGGGTATGTCGATCCCGACCGCAATCATTTGAATACCTACCCGCAGATACGAGGATATTTATTGCGCTGTAACTCATACCCCGCCGGGTGTACTGACATTTTGTTGTTCAAATACATGTCACCGTATCTGACGTACGTAATACCGGAACGAATGAACAAAGAGCCAAATAAGCACCTCCTGTTGTTAAATATTACACTGAATGTATATATTTTGTAATTGGATGATTTTTGTAATAGGAGATCATTTGATTTATAATTATTTAATTCATATGTGTTTCGCAGATTATTCTAAAAGTGTCTCGAAACGTATTTATACCCTTGATGTTACATTGAAAAATTTGCAATAAGTAAAATATCTTGTTATTTATTGACATTACATACCTATTATTTATCCATTAATTAAAAAAGGTTCCTATAATATTGTTATTAAGTTCGAGTGAAAATAATTAAAATGATTAATACTGTTGTTAAAACTGCTATAGGGATAAAACAGCTGCCCATTTTATGTTTTTTTGCTCCTTTTTCTATTTATGTAGATGTAATTGTTAAGTAATTATATAAAATCAAGAAAGTGTTGATGATACTGTTCGTAAAAGTAGTCATAGGCGATCTACGTCTCAATGACTACTTTGATTCCCACTCAGCTGGAGTTCCGATAATAAGGAATACTATGTGGAAACCGATATATTTAACCAGTAGAGTGAAAGCCCTAAAATACATATGATTTCTTAAAGAACAGAACTACTTACATTGGACTCGCAGTATGACGATTTCGCTTGATGTTTCGCCTCTGATATTAGCGGCCTTACAAGCGTACCTCCCCGCTTCTCTTCTCGTTACTTTTTGCAGCACCAATGACCGAGTGCTTAATATGATGCCTGATGTCATATTCTGTGTTACCGGTGCATCCTAAAAGCAAGTCCTGATGTAATATTCTGTCAATACTTTTTGGATAATATATGTTTTACTGGGGTCGTCGCCCTTCGCATATATTTCGCTAGTAGTGTTAGTCCACTACCGCGGTAAAAATAAGACGTATATAAACGCTTTTCAGCAAACGTAGACCTGGAAAAAAGGGTAGCTAAAACATTTCAATGTTGCCGTTTCAAATATTAGATTTTTATTGGTAATATATCACGCTCACTTTTGTTTTATAGCTTGAAAACAACCATTGATCAATCATACACAGAACAGACGGTGACATTTACGTCTCGGACAGAAATTTCATTTCAGCCTACGCATTGTGTTTGTATACTTCACTGATCAATAAAAGTTTCAATATGTTAATAAAATGTGATGATATTAAAATTACAAAAAAACAACATTAGTACCATTTCGAACCATTAAAACACTTGACTTTACACATGATATGATGAGACTGAAGATGTGTAGCGGCTCAGAGAGCACTTTGGCTTTCACTTGAAAAACAGCGTTGTTTTCTTTCTGATCCGTTTTCTTCTTCCATCTATTATGTTATAAGAAAAGATCACTTACATTATGATACCACGATATCCGATGTTCGCGTGGGTTCGATCGGACCTTACATTCAAAATATACGTCGTCTCCTTCTTTGATGTCGTTCGGATTGAGAGTGTTGCCCAATGACAATGTCACCAGCGGACTGTCTGATAAAGAAGACAAATTGGTTATTTAATCATAATAGATACTAAAATTAGAAGTATCCAC
>DWHM01000202.1:0-10423 GCA_018247595.1 Losaria neptunus creber | reverse complement strand
GTTGGAGACGTTGGTACGCAGGTCACGGTCGCGGTCGGGCGGCGGCGCCTTGTACTTGGTGCAGGGCAACGCGAAGGTCTCCGCGCAGCGCTCGTGACACGCCGCGCCGCAGTCCACGCACCGCACGCCCGTCTGGTAACATACGGACATTCCATATCACTTTTAATGCGATGAAGCGACACACCAAAGTTACAAATCACGGAAAATAACAACCCTACAGTTTAAGGGCATTATTAATATAAATTGTTAAACAACGAATAGATTTACAAATTTTAACTTGGTGGTTGATACCTGCCTCAGCAATTGAATGATATATGCATATTGCTACCTTGCCACTGAAAACATAATTTTGTTTGAAATAATTTCCT
Source organism: Losaria neptunus creber (assembly GCA_018247595.1). Lineage (NCBI taxonomy): Eukaryota > Metazoa > Arthropoda > Insecta > Lepidoptera > Papilionidae > Losaria > Losaria neptunus. The sequence goes on along the minus strand of DWHM01000202.1, from coordinate 10,055 downwards.
GTACTACTGTAAAGTCGCACCTCGAGCGGTCCCCATAAGAGATCCGCGCAGTGATCGCAACGCGCGGGCGCGGCGTGCGCAGCGGGCGCCCAGCGGTGTGCGGGCGGCGCGTGCGGTGCATGCGCGGAGTGAGGCGCGTGCGCTGGCGCCGCTGACAGCCCGCGCACCAGCACCTCCAGCGTGCCGCGCCGGTGTGCCGCCGCCGTCGCGCGACGCACAACGCTGCTGCACATCGAGGCATTGCGCTGAAATAAGCAACAAACGAAATTTTTGTAAACCTATTTTCCTTTGCTAAATTAACTTTCTTGCATAATTTCATTATCTTGATTAAGTAACACAATGACAAATTCAAACAATTACTATTATATATCGCCATACGCTCTCACCTGCAGCTCCAGTGTATTGGGCAGCTCGAGCTGATCCCAGCGCACGCGCCATTTTTGCGGCAAGTGGCCTAACTCCAGCTCCAACTGCCGAATGCGCTCCAACAGCCCGCTGAAAGCGTCCGGCATGGAGCGTGCTATGCTGTCGTACCTTTAAACATAAGCTTGTTATCATTTGGGTGCAACATGGAAACCAATTATGTTCTTGTTCAATTTACGGTTCAAAATTGTTAACTAAGACTTAATAGTTCCTAAAATTAGTAGATATTTAATCTTAAGTTCTTTAGTTTTTCACCAATATATCTAGCGGCTTTGCTGATTTTATTGTGATATTTCTTATATATTATGTTTACTGCTCACCCCGCGGTGACGACCCGGCGCGCAGCTTTCTGCTCCGGTTCGATAGGCAGCAGTTCGAGATCGTACGGAGTGCCGTGCGACAGCTCCTCTGTCACGTAGTACTCCCATACCTCCAGACAGTTTATCGCAGACACCGGCCTCAACACCTATAACAACGGAAACGTCTACAACACCCGAGAAGTGGCGAATCTGGTACTCTATTATAGTGAGTTTTATTACAAAGCGATAAGATAAGAACGCTCTTTATGTAGCAAATAATACCGGGCTATAACGTATACCAATGGCACTTCTCTGTTTCCGGATGCCGTCTAATTAGGTACCACTGCATCCCCTATTGCTGCCCTCAAACAGAATTGTGCAAACACTACTGTATTGATTGAAGCGTGTTGTAGTGGATATTACTTAGGTAATGAAACAATATCTCGTGCCTCGAGTAGACAAGTACCATTTTGGTGGAATGTCACCATCATTCTAATTACCGCCGCGTTATTATTGCAGGTGTCGGACTACCAATACATGAGAGCTAGAGTATTCTGTGTGAACATCATTCGTCCGTCGTTGTTTTTATTATGCTAAAGTATTTTATTGTTACTCGCACTGGTGAAGAAATTATTTTCTCGAAGAGTATTCACCTCAATCGTCGTGTTTACTCACCGGATTGTCGAAATCAGGTGTGTACAGGAAGTTGTAGAAGACCGGTACCCTCTGGTGCACTCGATCTACAAAGTCGAACAAGGAGACCCCATGCGCTGCTGCACGCGCACCAGTCTCTTCCTCTCCAGCGCCCGTTTCCACACCCTAGGGAAGTAAACAAAGATATTTATAACAGGAATTGATGAATATAATACAGTGCTAAGGCTTATAGTACAAATGTGTAGCGTTCTCCTTCATAGAAATATGATTTTATTTATACGACGAGGCGACGTGACGAGATCTGATGGTAAGTGATACCGCTTGCCAAGAACGTGTAAACGAACGTTATACTAATAACTATTTAATAAAAATGAATATTTATTTTACACGTTCTTGGCAAGCGGTATAGTACTTAGCGGTATAGTAAGTATAGTTACTTAAGTACATGTCTGTGAGAGGTGTTTTTTTGTCATATTAACTTATACGAAGATTTTACATGGTGTTAAGTGGAAACCAAACCTGAGAATCAAGAAACGTATTCGACCAGAACACAGTCTTTCCATGTTGACAACCGGAACACAGTGATGCTGTATGGCCAGGAGATTTACAATTTGCTTTTTACAAAGTGAGGATGGTAGCTAACCAAAAAAAACCTTAATACCAGTGGAACTCATGTGGCTTCGACATAGATCCAAGGTCCATCTTAATCAATCCACATCCGCGTTTCAAGGCAAGCGTATAGTCACAGAGACAGTTAAAATTAGAAAGGGCACAGTGCGTTACCAGGCGATTTGCGTCGGCGCGCCGCTCGTCCGCGGCGGTGAGGCCCAGCTCCGCGCGTTGCGCCTCGCTGTCAAACAGGAACGTGCGGAAGCGGCAAGACACGCTGTGGTACGCCACGAACCGCAGGTAGTAGTCGTTGAACTCGAACGCGAGCGGGAACTGCTTCAGCAGCTAGAAAACGTATACGTACGTAAACAATTACATTTATTTATATGGAGTAGATTAGCTAGCACTTGATATATAACTTTTGGTGGCAACGGTACCGAATATGGTCGAGCGTAAACACATTAGTCATATATATTAATTAAAGACCCCCTCCCCTTTTTGAGTTTAATACAGCAGATTTTCTCCATCGGCTGAGAAGGTACCCACCTGATGCACAGCGTCGAGAAACATGAGGAAAGTTGGTGTGAAGCCCTGCTGCGGCGCAGCTGCGAGATTGGAGCGCTGCTGGAACTTGTGCCCGAGTGCCAGCCATTCCTTTTCCACCAGAATACGAAATCCATCCAGGGTGCGGTAGTACGGCTCCAGGCAGATCTGCGCCAGCGACGATATCTAGAATGGCAATGTTAGACATATTAGTAAACACATAGATATTTGACAGCAAGAGAGTAGTAAACATTATCTATTACCGGTAACTGTAAATTCCCGCTTCAGCCAAGAATTACATTGATGGTATAATTACAATAATTGAGAGAACATTCTAGACACACCTGCGAAGTGACGTCCCACCCATCTTCCAATGAGAGCAGTACTGAGGACCCCTGCAAATCCAGCAGGTCCACAACAGCCCCCGACAACTGGAACAGTTGCCGGAGCTGCCACAGCCAGCCCGACTCCTCCACTAGACTGAAACAAATGAAAGATTAATTTATTTTTTCATACAAAACAACCCATAAAAAATTATTCTAAAAAATACTTTTACAATAGAACTCTGATGTAAAACTAGAAATTTTCAATGCAAACGACGAAACGATTTATTTTTAAGAGTCATTTCTTACCGCAAAAACCCGGGGTGGTCGTGAGTGGGCGGTGCCGATGGAGCGGCTGCTCGCAGGAGTTTCTTGAAGGCGTGCTTGGTGGCGCGCGCTTCGGGGTACTCCACGGGCACGGCTTGTGCCTCGGAGCCGCAGCCCCCACCGCCCGCGCCTACCGCTCCCGCGGCTCCCTTGTCAGTCAGCACATACAGTGCAGCGCGGCGACCGCCGGCACTGCCACTGTTCTCACCGCACACTAGACATTCAATGTCTTTTTTATAATAAAAAATAAAAGTGATTTATTATAATTACTTAAACACCAAAAGTGTATTACCAAATTTATCTATTTACAAAATAATATTAAATTATTGAAAGTCTTCGTAAATTTACTTCTAACAGAAAAGGAACAGTATAAACTACCCTCTATCGACAAACAGTGTGGAAATATTACTATGTAGTTACCGGGGTAAGGAGAACTTTTTTATTCGAAGTGGCGAAGAAAACATGGCGTTTACCTGATGATAAGCGACACTTTCCGTTGGTTTGTAAACATATTGGGTCCCATCGATTTAGCTAGTGAAATTACTTGGGTGACGAGAGTTACATTTCATGTCTCAAGGCGACAATGACAGCGTGGTACAGTATCTACGTGGCAGGTGTATCACTTACTATCGGGTAAACTTATTGCTCATCTTATCGCTTCATGAAATAAAAAAAGAGAGCGGATAAATATCCCAACATGAGCCTTGTGATACACCGGTGACTCCTACCTACACGGTGTACGACTTGCTGATTTCATTGCTTTGTTAACGGAGTTCCAAACTGACCTGAGTCTATGTCTGCAGTTGAGAGCCGTTGCCTCGGCGCATACAGCTCTAGGTGAGAGGCCTGCCGACGATCCTTGAGCGAACCCCACCGCCCGAAATGACGCCCGCCCGCTCCGGCCGCACCCCCCTTGCCGCCGCTGTTACGCCCCAACACCCTGACGTTATTAGTACCATGTTCAAAAAACGCCTATATCCCTACCACTTTATGAGTGTATCTAATTTTTTCTTTTTGATGAATATCGATGTTATGAAAAGCAATGGTCAACCGCTGAAGCAATAGAGAACATGCATTTTTTTTTAATCTACAATGGGCTAACACTTGACCAGTTACTTTTATCTAATTTTAATTGATAATGAGGAAGAATTAAATCCTACATCAAGTATGAGAGTTTTTTTTTTAATATCAGAAATAGTAAAAATGGTTATTTTTTATTTATTAATTTTAGTATTACATTTGGTACATGTATTTTTATAGTGTACTTAATGCTTCTGTGCTTGATGAGCCGATGATGCGTACTCACCCGAGTGTGCCAGCGGCCTTGCTGAGCAGAGGCGTGTGATGCTCATCGGGGAGTAGCAACGATTCGAGACTGAGCGAAGAGTCTCCAGCCAGCTCGCCGCGTCCAGCCGGCGTACACGCCACCAGTGCTGCCAAGTAGCGCTCCTGCAACACGCGACACGTATATCAAGAGCGTTCCTATTTTTTCACCTTCACATTGGAAACAATTCCCATCAATTTCTAAAAAGAAATCTATTGAAATATACCAAGTCATACCTGTTCCAAACTTGAGGTGGGTTCGGTACCACTTTGCGCGGTACCCGGCGTCTGATGGCCGGAACCTTTCAGCATACCCATCACACCCTTATGGTGAGACGCACTTGACCTGTTGTAAGTGAGAGAAATAATTTTATGAAATAAACATAGCAATAATATCAAGAATCCAAAAATAATGCTTTCCTGGCACCTAATTTTTTTTTGCTGTTTATCTCATTAGTATATATGCGAACTATTGTTTTGCGGGAGATAAAGATATTGCGATAGTGTCTACTTTGACAGAATCAAGAAGGGAAACTGACCACACGTATAATATTACATTACGAATGTTTACGTTAATCGCCTACACCTGTATTCTTGTTTGAAATGTTAATGTGTGTGTACCTCGCGAGCAGCGCGTGTGTGCGCGGATGTCGCCAGGTGAGTGCGGGAAGCCGCGCCTGCCGGTAACAGCGCGCCGCACGCCGCAGTGACTCGTCGCTTACCGCCGCTGGCACTGCCACCACACACGGATAGCTGTGCGGTAATGTCGCATAAGTTAACCGACACCCTACAAGTTACGCAGATCCTCGCCCTCCAAAAAAAATTAACTGATGTCTATAAACAGAACAGACCTCCTGCACAAAGTGTAGATCGCGTTTGCATGCGTAAGCCGGAAGGGCGGACTGGCGAGCCCTAGCCGCGCCCAGTCGCGCGCGTATACTCGCTCGCGCACGCGCTCCAATGTGCGCGCGGCGGGCGGCTCCGCGCTCTCCGGACCGCCCAGTTCCAACTCCTCCACTGTCGGACAGTGTCAAAAAAATACATGCACATATTTATCTTAGATCGAAATCCATTTTTATGAAACATGATAAACCATATTCTTATACATATTAAGGGTCGTCAAATATAAAAACCTTTAAAAATGTCTAACAATTTCATTGAAACAATTTCACCACTTGCTTACTGAAAGTATTTTTCGATAAGGTCTAAGTAAGTACCACGATGATATTCCATATTTACCTCCATAACCATAGCATGGCTGTATTCTGATTGTCAACATACAACGACCAGAGCACTTTGCAAGAGCACGCTTTACTATCCCCGGAGTTATTGTCACTTAACACCGAGTAAAATTAATAACGTGTTAGTCAGTACAGGGTGATTAAAAAAAAACAAAACTTGTACCTTCACCGAGAACAAGCAAATAATGATTGAATAATGCGCCGTAAGCATGTAGGTAAAAGAAGCAATAAAGCAAACCAACGTACACTCACACGACAGCGTGTCAGCGGAAAGCGAGGACATGAGCGGCGGAGAAGTGAGGGAGCGCGCGTCGGCCGACGGCAGCACGTACTTCTGCCTCTTGGACGGTTTCGGTTTCAGGCCCGCTCGCCTCGCTGTCTTCAATAATGTCTTTTTCGCGAAGCCTCTGAAATAAACAATAAAAATACTAGTGGCCGGTCTAATGCCTTATACTGTAATCTTCAGAATATTCCCAATCTTATTTCACAAAACGTTAAATGTTTTGTTTATAAATTATGTAACCAGAATTACATTTCAGACTCAACACTTTGCCGTGTTTTAGGATGTACATTTAGTGACGACTATCCTACCCATCTTCTCTGTCAGCCAATATAACTATACTTCTAGCACAAGCATATGTTTACACGAAGTGATATGTGTGCATGCATGCTTACTTCAGTGTGTGGTGCTTGGCGGCGTGCAGAGCTGGAGGAGGCACGGGGCGCGGCGCGAGCGCGAAGTGCAGCACAGCAGAGGCTGGGTGCCGCAGCCGCGCTACCTGCTTGCGGAATGCTTCTGCCTGCTCCCCGCTTACTTCCTCATCCAGCACGACCTGCAAACACCGCACCCTTAGACATCGTGCTCGAAGGCCCTCCACAAGGCAAGACAACGATCTTGTGAAGGTTTCATAAAACCGTTAGATGCGGAAAGCGCAAGACTGATGACGTGATCCTGGAGGGAAGCCGTTCCACTAAGTAATTCAGTCTGTTGCAAGAGACTAGGGATCTAAGAAACGCACCAGTATCGTCTAATCCTACCATGTGAACATATTGCAAACATTCCTGCCTGCCCCTGGTGAACTATCTGGGTGAATTGTATTTAAGGAGGATTTAAGGATTTTATATTAGGTTATAAAATATAAAAGCCAAAGACCTTAATTAATTGGAATGTCGCTGCGCGGAGCTGCAAGCCGTCGGAAAGGGGTTCCAGCTGCGGTCCATGTGCTCTGACCGCCTTCTCCCTTGTCAATGCGCACAAGGGAAAAGAACGGACCACCGTCTGCTCGCATGCTGCCAACAAACATTTTTTTTTTACTGAAGTTATAAACGGTTGGACATCAGCTCTCGTTAAGGAAAGTTTAAAGATTGAATTTACCATCACCGCTAAGAACTACGCTGTAATGTTTTAAAAGTGGTAATTGTGACTCACCTTTCATTGAAAAAGAAATGTTTTGCGCTTTTTTGCATTTTACAAATTGACGTTTTTTTAAGTAATGCGTTTAAAATTCGATAATGAAAAATTAAATGAAAAAAAGATACAGAATATGGACCCTGTAATATAAGATTACTCACCGAAAGGATCGATGGGCGTGCCTTTGAAAACTAAGCGATAGTTTGTAAGGAAGAGGGCGCCTTCGGCCGGCAGCAGCGGCGAGGCGCGGCCGTCAGCCACCAGCACAGCTCGCAGTGCTGGCGCTGCTCCCGCTTCGCCGGCTACCATCGTCGGAGCTACGATACGAGCCTGCACATCACCACCAAACGAATTAACATTTTATCACTCATTCGTACTGTCATTAGATATATCTAGCCAAGTACAATTTCTTATTATATATAATGAAGCAACAAGGCATTCACTGGAAAAGAAGGGTTACACCTCATAATAGCAATAACGTGTTAGACACTTCATAAAACGTAATATAGCACATTCAGTGGCCCTAACTTCACTAGAAACAGCGCTTCGAAACAGTAATGTTTGCACCAACAAGGGCGGCACCGACCTAGACCGTCTCTGGCGATGCAAATGTTTCAATAATTTCTAAGTTATAAACTTACATTAATAAGTACAATAAGAATAACTTATCCGGCACGAAGGACCATATAATAACGTACCTTTTGGACAGGGGGCAAGCGTCTGCTTTCTCTCGCCACCGCGTCTAACGTTTCTAAATGCATATGGACAACGCCTGGTATCATCTGATGTAGACAACGGACATGTTCAGCTGTCACACCACCTTCCGTGCACACCTGAAAATCGTTATAACATTTCTGGATTCACTTTGGCATAGTTAATATTTAATCTGTGGTTAAAAGTTGATTGCTTTATAATAAAACAGTCTTTAATAAAAGGAGGGTTCATTCAGATAGTTATATTAGAAAAAACTGAAAATGGGTTACTTTCATACCTATTGGCTCCGACCTTCAGTAACTGAATTGTTAGCATTTGAATGGAGAGTGCATTTCACAACAGAGTTCAAAGTCCACTCTTTGCTTCAAAGAAACATTAAACTCTTATCAAAACAATTAATAAAGACGAGATTACAAATTTTATTGAGATCAATGTAGTAGCGATGTGGATATGGGGATATACTGATATAAATCTCATCTATGCACGTCTACTTAATTTCATTTGGTATACCATAATCCTACAAAATAAAAACTTCCAAATGTAGCAAAGAGAGAAAAGAAATAAGAAAAATATGAAGAGGCTCTTGCAAAAAAAGTTATAAACATGCAAGCTTATTTACCTTGTCGACGAATCTGGAAACCATCTTAATAACGTTATTCCCCGCTTCACCAGGATCAGCCTCTTCGAAACCGGACTCAGCATCTGCGCTATCCGACTCTGCCACGCTAAAAAAAATTATTACACATTACAGAAAAACATATTGAACTAGTAAGTATAGAACTAGTAATGCTATGTGCAAAAATTCTAAAGGGGAAATTCTTTTAGTCGACAAAGACGGAACGAACAGAACATTGACCGTTCAATAAGCTCCTATTTCTGCCACCCAAGAGCAGTGGGCAAATATAAACGTCTTACGGCATGAAGGGTGCTATAACTAGTGAAACTATGACGTGAGTAACGAGACTTAACATTTAATACTTCGAAGCGTAAAGTAGTGTAGTGTTAGTTATTCTAACTAGCGCCAAGTTGTTACTTGCAGGCGTACCTTACTAACAGGTGAAAGTCATGCTCATTTTGTCGCTCAGTATATTTATAACAAAAAAATAATACCTGTTTGTAATACTGTTGCTGGCTCTATCGGCGTCGTCTCCGCGGGCGTCCGCTCGCCGCCCGGCGCCCTCCAGCGGCAGTAACAGGTAAACCATCCGATTCGCGTAGTGAATCGCTTGACTGTATAGTGTCGACTCCTCGCTGGCTATAAGTTCGCGTTGTTTTTCTAAAATATGACAACAAATGTCGAGGTTGTTAGAATTGCGATAATAAAATTCATAAAGATTATCAAGCACTCAGGTGCTATAGTTAGTCATTGACATAAGTTCTTTTGATATGATCATGCCCATGTGCGTCGTTACATCATAGTTCGAGTCAATATATTTGTTATACAATAAATTTTAAGAAAACGTATTCGTATACCTTGTAGCAAGGTAGGCCAAAGCCGCATTTGCTCGGCCGCTATTTCCAGTGCACTCGGCTCTTGCGCTTTTAGCAATGATATGTATTCTTCGTCCTCCCTGAAACACGAAAGACGCATTCGTAATCTGTCTGCTATATTAAGTGCAAAGACTGAATAGAATATTGTGGCGTTGTGACACCGTGTTAAATTACAGCCAAATTAAACCATTGGATAAAAAAATATAATTGAAAACCCGGAATCATTCATCTAGAATCTTTTGTTGCACATTTTTTATTTTACCTTGGACTAGGCACCCTCTGGTGATGAGTCGGACTCGGCAGGTACAAGGCTTTGATGTCCCTTTGTACATCCTGGTAGAACGCCGCCTCCCAGAACTGTTGACTAGTCCACACCTGGTGTTCCTGAAACCGAAAAAACGCATATCTGCAAAGGTTTGATGCTAACTGATAGTCTTTTATATGTCAGACTTTAGGCACAGGTAATGAAAAATATAGTGGCTGGCGGCAACTGGATGCGTATAGCCGAAAACCGGGTAAAGTGGTGTTCTTTGGGAGAGGCCTATGTCCAGCAGTGAACTGCCGCAGGCTAATGATGATGATGAATGAAAACATCTAAATCATTGACCCTACAGTCCCTTTTAAAATTAATCTTCTTACACAAGCATTGTTTTTTCGGACACTCGGTACTTCTTCTTAAACCAAAGCAGGTAAACAT
>DWHM01000201.1:0-10442 GCA_018247595.1 Losaria neptunus creber | reverse complement strand
AGATGGCGCTTACTCTTATCACAATTGAATAAATTAATAAATTACTAACTATTGGTGCGTTATTACTTTTAATAGGTTTCTAAAAATATATAATTATTACTTAAAATCTATCAATGTGTTCTGTTTGACAAGGTTTTTAAGAGAAACTTTATTGGACGGTAATAATCACCTTAGGGGTGTAAGGGGTCCCACATCACTCACGGGAACCACGCCAACCTCACCTGCTAGCATCTTGCTAAACAATAAACGAGGCTATACCCCCACTAACCTGCACTGTGCCAGCGTGGTGGGAGATGGCCCAAACCTCACTATTGAGGGAGACCAATATCCAGCAGTGGACGACCTCAGGCACAAAGTCCCATAGACATCTCATCACATAAATCAAATGAAATCATTAATGCTACACCTTTATAACTATAATCAATATAAATGAAAACTTTTGAATATATTTACTGTAAAAATTTTCCATAGATCAAATTTTTTTTTTAAATTCTAACCACTTTTGGACTTTTCAGATTAATTTTGATCTCGAACCTTGTACAATAATGTAAACGTATTACATAAATGTTAACATCGCGTCACTTATAATACTTAAAGCCAAATAACACACGTATACGATACGGTTACGTATCGATAATAATTATCTAAAAAATATAATTTGTATCTACTTTAGTATTTAATTTATTATACAGCAATCCAACGTTTCCCTTTGTTCGTATTGTAAATGTTCATATAACTAACAAATTATTATGAGACCAACCTAAATATTTAAAACTAACAAAAAAAAATACTGTTTCCATTACATTACATAAATACTAGTGTAATGACTAAAAAAAATGTGATCGTTTGATATTATATATCGTTACAAAGGAAATTTAATAATAACATATAGATATATTGTGATTACTTTCGCAAAGTTCACATACAACGCGTAGGTTATTAAAGTTATTTTAACTTGAACATTGAGGGTGGGGATCCTCACCTTCTCGTGGTGCAGCCTACAAACGAGGCTTCGGCTCCCCACCAAACCGCATTGGGCCAGTGTGGTAGGAAACGGCCCAAATCCTTTATTAGAGGATATCTTTCTTCAACATTGGACGTAAATAAGCTGATGAATAATTGTAAGTATGAGATTGCTTATTTGTAACATTATATAACTATAATCATTGTGAAAATTACACTCGTATTATATACATGTGTACAGTTGATACGATATTGGACACTTATACTCTAACATATATCGTAATATAATTAACACGAGCTAAACTAATTTAGTCATTTGATCTGTCTGTTTAACAGTTAATCGACGCTTTAATTTGAATTTCAAAGCTATTTCATAACAGCTTTTAATTTATAAATGAAACATACAAAGCTGTTTATAAATCCGAAACATAGCAGAAATCCCTTGGATATGAATTTTACTCGATCAATATACGATATATTTAAGTACCGCCATATAAAATTATCACAGTATTCGTACATATTCTCCATTTTGTACTTTTATTATCAATTATCACGAAGGTAAGAGACGAGCTGATTATTCACCTGAGAAGCCAGCTCATAACGACTTTTTTTTTTTTAAACGGTCTCTGTTGGTAAGTGATACGCCTACAATACACCACATAGCGCTCGTCGGCTTGTGACGTAAGGTGTTAAGTCTCGTTACCCCAGTAATATCACTACTAACCCTTCAAATCGGAAAGGTAACGTTTGAACAGTACTGTTGGTCTGTAGGGGGTGCGGCGGTACCTACCTAGGTCTCCTATAGAGACCTACCACCAGTAAGTCAGTTTGTACTTTAACAATGTCCAATCATAATAATACGAGATGTTGTATTTAACCATATAAACAATTTTCATATAATAATTAATTATAAAGAATACAGTAAGGTAAAAATATATGTCATTACTCGCTTGTAGTAAGTTATCAAAGGGTTAAATAACATGCACATTATATAAGTTTCTCAACAGTGATTAAGTGGAGCTGACTGGAGCGCTGATATCTCAGTGCCATATGAAAACGCAGTGGCAGATGAGTAGGTAGAAGGAGGCGGTGATCAGGTGGCCGATCATGACGGGGAAGCCGACCCTGAAGAACTGCAGGAAGGTGAACTTGTAGCCGTGCTGCTCGGCCACGCCGGCGCACACCACGTTCGCGCTGGCGCCGATCAGCGTGCCGTTGCCTGCGCACGCGCAACGTATTTATATGTATAAAGATGCTCGGTGTTGCCATTTAGCGGCGATTCACACGAAGGAGTGAACCAATTTTTTTTTATCATTCTCTTTGTATTCTAAGGGCTTAAATTTGCTGTTATTTATTTTTTCCCATTGTTTCCTTTTTCCTTTCCCTACTATCTCGCTCTCACACTTCATAATAATTATCTTCCACTCTTTTATCCTCTGTCCTACTGCGTTAACATTAAAACTCACAACAGACATGTGGAATTGAGCAATCGTATCTATTATACAATTATTAATACCGTTCGCACTTGGCCAGCGTGTGGAAGAGAGCTCCGCGTCCCAGCAGTGGGAATTTAGTGGGCTGTATAATACAGTGGTATATAGAAACTATGGGGTGTAAGGGGTCCCACTCAACAACTCACGGGACCCAAGCCAACCCCACCTGCTAGCGGTACAACCTGCTGATGAATGAGGCTTTGGCTCCCCTCCTATTCGTATTGGGCCAGCGTGGTGGGAGACGGCCTGCATCCTCCCACGATTGGGCGAGGCAGTCCAGCAGTGGACGACTATGGGCTAATACTTCATACATATAAATATATAGCAATGGAGATACCATTGCTGTACATGAAAATCCCATTTTTCTCATTACTTCAAGTTCACCATTTTGCAGTGATCCAATACCATCATGAGTCGATTGATATACCATGACCATGAGGAAGGTCTTTGCTGTCATTGGCGCGCTGGCCAACGATATACACTATCTCCACTCACCTCCCAAGCAGGCGCCGTACAGCAGCGCCCATATAAGCGGCGCCATCGGCAGCCCCAGACTGGGGTTGGAACCTATGGCCACCACCACGCGCACCATCATCGTGGTTAAAGGTATGTTGTCTACGAACGCTGATATTACGCCTGACACCTGCGAGTAGAAGGGTAGCGTGTTAGTCCCACAGCTGGGCACTTACAGTAATAATTGCAAAAAGATATCATGGTGTTTGATACTCTTGAAACTAGAAGACCGTCCACACTCCTCCCCTCATTGAGTAACAGGTAAACATTTTACCCAGAGGATGAGCATGAGGGCGACTGCGAGACGGGCAGATGGCGCCACATGCAGGATCAGCTGCTCCATCAGCCCACCCACATACAGAATGAGGCCGAGCTTCGACAGTGCCTGCGGTGGGAAACAAGACGGTGAAGAACACGACTTCCTCTCATTGATTATGTAACTGTCTTTAAAATTCCTGGTGTTGGAGAAAATGAAGGAATGAGACGTGGGGCCCTTATTTCTGGTGTACCATATTTCTACTTTCTAAAACCCAGAAACATATGACCTTTGTTTGTCGAATGGATATACCTAAAGTGCGTGCCCAGGTGGGAGTGGAACATAGTAAGATAAACTGGAGCACTAAAGCTACTGTCCATTTACCTCCATCAGCACGAACAGCGCCGCGAAGAACAGAAGCGTGGACCACTCCACTCGGTGCAGAACCGGCTCCAGGTCCTCGCGGTCCGCTAGCAGCAGCAGCAGCACCGCGCCGAGCAGCGCGCTCCAGCCCAGAGACACGCGGTCTGATGCAGACAACAATTACACCACGGATCCTAGTGCCATAGAAGTGCCTCGTCTCCAACCTAAGACCCTGAACCGCCGGTAGATATTGTTCTCCAATGAAGATCTACGTTTTCATTCAACACCAATATTTATCAGACGAGGTCTTATCCGATGTTAAAAAGTACGATAAGACCTATCTCCCAAAACTAGAGCCGGCCTAACGATTTGTTGGTGCAATTCTGAAGATATTGTGAAAAGAGATTTATATCTGGTGGGAGGAGAACCTTGAAACCATTTCAGCACCTAGGTCCGCCAGGGTTAAATATTAAAGGGGCTGAAACTAATGAATCAAGTGGAGTAACGAGACTTATTATATTTAGTTACAAGGTGATGAGCGCGACATAATGTTGTGTGTAAATCCTAACTAGCGCTTTGTTGTAGGTAAACCACTTAAAAAAAATAAGCAATAATAATTTGAGTAAAAGATAAAAAAATTAGAAGACTCACTGAACTCCGGTATGGAGTGCAGAAAGAATACCACCACCACGAACAGGATGCTCAGTGACGCCTTCAGAAGCAGCGTCCGATCCCGGATCTTGTACTGAAGGGAGGGAGAAAGAAGTTTATGAGACAATTTGCTCCTAAAATAACATATAATGGAATCAATCAAAATTAACACTCCTCATATAAGATCATAGGAAAAGGTGTTGCCATTTCGCTATAATTGTTTCCAAGTCTTATATTTGTATCCTCAGTCGCCATGAAGGTGAGTGATGGAGATATTCTACCTCATCTCATACACTGAAGTCTCTCTCTTAGGTACAAACAAATTTCTGAAATTATTAGGGTAGGTCAGTAACTCCACTAGCTACAGTACCATAAACGAACAACAAATTAATATATTTACACTACTTTTGGTGCTCAGTGTTTGTAATTAAATGGTACCTAGCAAGAGAAGCATCTATAGGCTGCTCTGGTACATCTCTGTAATTGGTTACCTTATCCTTCAAGTCCTGTAAGGTGCTGTCGAAGGTCTCCTTGGGGCAGGCGCGCTTGCTGCACTCCCGCAGCGCCTGCTCGAGCCGCTTGCTCAGCTTCACGATCTTCCTCTCCAGCCTCTCGCGCACCACCTGCACGTCCTTGCTGAGATGCGGCAGCGACTCCGCAGCGCGGCGCCATATCGATATCTGATGGCGAAGGTCTGGAGGTAGGAGATTCAGATCTTAGATCAACAATTATTTAATGGTACCTACATGTTTTCAGGCGACAGGGACATTCAAACAATAAAATACTAAAGACCAGACCATCCAACCCAAAGATTTCTGTTTATCTGCAAAGAGCAAACTCTTGACCTCAATTTGATATGGCGTCTAGTGACAATGAGGCGTGGACGGCGATTCGTTCTCCTCATGCTACTGGTACTGTTATGGCGGCAGATTTGCAATGTGAGGATGGTAGTTGGCCAGGATGTTTCGACGAAGCCCTGCCACCAATCTAATACACCTCCGCGTATGAGGCAGGCCCTTAGCCTCTGCACCACAGATATTTAAAGGTTTCTATTATCACAAACAGATGGACAGTACACTGCTGTCATCAAATCTCTTTTATTACGTTACAGTGCCATCTATTGGCAAGTTAAACCAAAACCGATTAGTCGTGCTCTGGACTAGGTTTTCAAGTATCTACTTATCCATAGGGTTAAGAAGCCTATCAAAATAATTTGATAGATATCTATAGTAATAAAACTAGCGCTTTCTATTTCACGTGCAGTTCACGTAGAGAGATGCTTATGCCCCGACGGATGTATGGGTTAGAAATTACCGGATTCCGGTTATCAAAAAAAGTCGTCACTCAAGGCCTGGCCATTCTGAGTAATATGCCACGAAAATTATCTAAATCGGTCAGGCCGTTTCGGAGATATGCGTGTAACATACAGGTAGACGTTAAAGAAGGTAGAGTTTATGTGGGCACAAGCAGTTAGTTAACCTATCTCATTATAAATAAATAAATGAGTCATCCAACTAACTAACCCTGTACCTCCCTGGGCTCCTTGAGCCTCAGCTTGTTGGTATCGCGGTACATGTACCGTAACTGCAGACTGGTCTGCACCGTCACCAGCAGGATCCCGAGAGCCATGTGAGCAGTGAAGTTGGTGAAATTGATCCCCTGTTGGTATATAACGTTGGCTAAATTGACTTCAATACAGACTAGATACCGTGTGCTATGAGAACATTATTAAATTTTAGTTAAAAATTATATTTTTTAGTTGATTAAAGTTTACTGGATCTTGATAAGAACTGTTAAAAAAATATTTATCATGTTACATTTATAACAACTTGTGGCCGGAACTTTCTCTGTCTCCGAAGACAGGCTAGTGCTAACTAAACTAAAGATAAATGTTACTATAGCTAGACAAATATCTAGGAAATCTAGATTCTTCTGGAGGCGACGATTTCAGTGTGATATGCTAAATATGTATTGTTATGATGAAAGTCGTCCCGTTGATTTGTTATAAAAATATATTCTCTGACCGCTTGTATGACGGCCTTGTTGGACGCGACGATGACGTTGGGCGGGTCGCCCACCGGCGTGGCGGTGCCGCCGATGTTGCTGTACATAGCCATGAACATCAGGATTGGTACCGGGTCCAGCTCCATCACCTCACATAACCTGCAATCACACACCGAAATAAGTGACAAAGATGTTAGAGACTCGGAATAAGCGATTATAGCGCGGTGTGGCTTTTCGGAGAATGGACAAAGATTAATGAAGATCTAAACAGTCCACAAAATATGTAGCGTGTTACCTGATGGTTACGGGAGACATGAGCAGCACGGTGGTGACGTTGTCGAGGAACGTGGAGAGAACCGCCGTGATACCGCACAGCAGGAAGACCAGCGGCCACAGCCGCCCCTTCGTCACCTGGCACACGTGATACATAATTGTCAGGAGAAGAAGAGAAGAAGAACCAATGGATCCCCTCAGAGTTATTTCTATGCGGGTTTTAAATAAATCCTTATATTATGTTTATTGTATGGAGAGTGCAAAATACCAAAGCAGAAAGTACCAAAACTTGCCTCGAAAGTGTACACAGCCAAAAAGTCGAAAATTCCAGTTTCTGCCATAATTGCCACTAGCAGCATCATGCTGAATAGCAGCAAGAGTGTCTCCATGTCGAGCCAGGAGACCAGCTCGGGCAGCGAGGGTCTCTCGCCAACTAGCGACAGAACCGCTATTGATGTGGTGGACACGACGATCGCAGCCATTGTCCGGTTTATTACCTACGAATTTTAGATCAGCTGGAATCATTGCTGGACTTACCCTGTCCTCCACCAGAGTTACCTGTTGAGATTTACCTCAAAAATGATGAGAACGTAAAGACCACACAGCAGGATGCAAGCGTATACCACACCGGTACTGCTATCCAGTGGATCTGACAACATGCTCAGGGTCATGGCTACTGTCTGGCTAGACGTCGTCTTCATGTGCAGACGCGGCACTGTCCCATTGTTTGAATTGTATCTGAACACATGCGTCCTCGCTTCGCCCTTGTTAAAGTCTAGATCCTCGTCTTGGAGGACCACAGTCCAATTGTTCAATGCCTGAAATATTGAAAAATATGGCAGATTATAGTATGGTATATCGAGCAGTAGATGTTGTGTTGATGGTGATGGTAGATTACTATACTCCTTTGACTACGACAAGTAAAATTATTCTTGGCCATAATAGGTTCCAAATTCATCTAAATTGGTTGCTGTTAGCTTTCTTGACCTGGCCAACCAAACCTTTGTATGAAGACCTCTCATGATGGTGAGATCGAAGAGGCTTTACGCAACAAAACCTTCTTGCATAAAAAAAATGATTCTTAAACAAAGTAGTGCTTAACTAGATACTTACCAACCCCTCACGTATAGAACCTGGTGACAAGTTGGAACTCTCCAACCAAACTACCAATTTCTCCTTCATTACCAGATCACTCCTGTTCATCATCATTTCAGCATTTTCGGAGAGGAAAGGCCCGGAGACCTTTACTAAGATTGCATTCTTTTTGGAGGAACCGGTGGTGTAATCTGAAATTTAGGCATAGGAAGCCTTCAATGATAAATTAGGTACCTTTTTTATACCACTAAGGTGGTAAATAAGCATACAGCCTGCCTGATGGTAAGCAGTTACCGCAGGCTATAGACGGCTTCAGCACCAGAGGCATCATTGGCGCGCTGCCGGCTCCGGAAGACTCATAAACTTACCAGAGTTTCAATAGGACTGACATGGTGCCATGAAGATCGAAGACTTCCGGTTGATTGGTGACAGGAAGCGAATATCAATAATATTATTAAATCTCAACAAATAAATCAAATTTTAAATGATTTCCTTATTAACCCTAATTTTCAATATAATATAGTAAGTTATTTACGTCATCTTCATCAGCCGATAGACGTCTACTGCTGAACATTGGTCTTCTCAATAGTAGGGGGACTTGTGCCGTCTCTCACCACGCTGGCCCAAAGCGGGTTGGTTGGAAGCCAGAGCCTCGTTTCTTCATTAGCAGGCGGCACCTCAAGCAGGTGAGGTTGGCTTGGGACCCATGCGTTGTGTGAGACGCTCTAAATCTCCTCACTATTTTTTTTTATTCGACTAACCGATGAGATGACCATGGCGATCACCTGATGGTAAGTGACACGCTTGCACATAACGTGGTATTAGCCATGATAGTATACACAGCACCACATTGCGCTCGTCACCTTGAGACGTGTTAACTCTCGTTACCCCGGTAATTTCACTAGCATACATCACCCTTCAGTAAACAGTAATGTTTGCACATTACTATTTGACAGTAGAAATAGGAGCAGCTGGTACCTACCTAGACGTTATCCGGCAAGAGACCTACCATCAGGTAACTGGGGAGGCCTATGTCATTCGAATTACTTAAGTACCTTTACTTCTGCAAGACGTCAGCTGAAGAAATTGTTGCAGCCGTCTATAGGCCATGGTAGCTGCTTACCATCAGGCAGGGCAGCGTGTTTGCCACCTCAGCGGTATATAAAAAATAACTTGTGATAAACTAAGCTGTGTACTTTTGACTGCACCAGGCACAATCGCGGTGCTCTTGACGACTTCCTTCCTTTCGTTGCAGGTCAGGAAGACCACGGTGAAGAACAACCAGCATCCAAGTAGCAGAGTCATCTTTATGTAGTACCTCGCATCTCTCATCTGGGGAGGAAAGTTTCTTTTGTATGGTAATAGAATGGACTGAGCTTCACCATCAGCCCTTTCTAATCCGGTGCTGGACATAGGCCTTCAACGTCATCCACCACCCCTCTATTCACCCGCTTCAAGCTGCTAGCCCTGTAGTCTCGGGCTATTAGCAATAGGACAGGAGTCCTGCCTGTCGTAGAAGGCGACTAAAATGGTTTTGAGGGTGGGGGCCCTCACTGCCCATTAAGTGGGCCTGGGGCAGACAAGTACGAAGTTGTCTCGTATTCCGTTATACCACTCTGTGGGTGCTGGGGAGATTGGCAGTTCTCCCTGGGATGTGGTCAGCAGTGCAAGGAAGCACAGGTCAGTACCGAAGGAGATCCCGGGGTCTTCTGCAATGCGGATGACCACCGAGGGGATTTTACTGGACTGTAGTTTAAATAAAAAAAAATGAACATATATATATATTGTATTATTACTACTGACCTGATACAATATAAAAGAATATGGTCCTTCTAGATGCTTCTGGATAGTAGATGATCAGATTCGAACCTATTAGCTTTTATTACATATGTAATGGGATGAATAATTTAAAAGTAGGTCCAGCAGTGGGCGTATATCGGCTGATGATGATGATGATGATGATGATGGTGATGATGGTGATGATGATGATGATGATCATTTGAAACTGCGAACAAAACATATTCTTTTGAACATATCTACATGAGAATAAAATCGAGATTAGATATAAAGTGCTACTCATTGTTAATACATCTGTAATCATTTCTTATCAGAGATCATTTTTTTGTATGCTCAGCTGTTCACCTGATGGTAAGTGATTCCTGCCTATAACACAGCGCTGGTTATATGGTGTACACAGCACCACATTCCGCTCGCCTTGAGACACTATACGTTAAGTCTCGTTACCCCAGTAATTTCACCAGTAAAAAGAATTGTTTTCTAATTGCTGGATTATGGAGACTTCTCCCTTAAAGTATTTTCAATGGAGCTCACCATCTTTTTGGAAGCACTGCTCGTTGCCTGGATGTGGCTGTGGAATAATCATCAAGTACAATTACTTACTGCATGGTAATAACTTAAAGTAACATCACACACAGATTTTTTTTTTAATTTATATTACTAGTAAGAAAACTCGCATAGAATACTCCATACTTTATTTGTTGATAGCAGAAACGTTTTTTTTTTATTGGACGAGCAAGGCGATCACCTGATGGTAAGTGATACGCTTACCCATATGGCGCTGGTTGAGATGGTATACACAGGACCACATTGCACTCGCCTTGAGGCATATGTTAAGTCTCGTTACCCCAGTAATTCCACTGGTTATAGCACCGTTCATATTATTCCTACCGCCAAATAGTAATGAGCAAACATTACTGTGTTCCGGTTTGAAGGGTACTGTGCTGAAATTACTGGGGTAACGAGACTTAACACCTTACGTCTCAAGGTGAGGAGCCCAATGTGGTACTGTGTATACCGTCTTAACCAGCGCC
>DWHM01000200.1:0-10443 GCA_018247595.1 Losaria neptunus creber | reverse complement strand
TATCAATATCAAGGTAGTATTGGCACACTACATTCTACATTTGTATATGTTCCATTTTCTTAGGTACGCGGCGGCCATTTTGTACGTTTGACAGTAGAAGTGCTGAAAGCGAGATGTTTTGAAGTAAATTAATTACATTACAATAGTCAATTCAAAGTTTCACACTATTATTGTCCGTTTGTGTGTTAAGTCTGTATGTATTAAAAAAAATGCGAGTTACAATATATTTTATTGTATCTGTGGTCATTGGGTAGATCGTAAGTGGATTTTTTTTTAATATTTATGATCGTCACAGGGAAACGCTGGTTAGGTTTGGTTAGGTTATGCATATACACAGCAAATTTAAACTCGTCGCTTTTAGACGTAAGGTGTTAAGTCTCGTTACCCCAGTAATTTGACTATCACACAGCACTATTCAGTAAAAACGGTAATGTACTCACAGTGCTGTTTACCGGCTGCAATAGGAGCTGCTGCCGTACAGCAACAAAGGTCTACCACCAGAAAACCATTTCGCGACATTATAAATGCAAGCAGTAATATACTATCAACCCAACAAACCAGCAGACAGTCACAGATAATACAACACTTACAAAAATATAGTTATAAATGCATTTTCCGCTAGTTATTACATATGGCAACACGCGATTTATTACTACATTATCAATCTGTCGATCTAAACCTTTGAACATATTTAATTTACTAATTATAGTTTTTAGCAATGGAATTATATAATATAGGTGATTATACAAATGCAAGTGTGATGTGTTTGTCCGTCCGTATATATATATATATATAGATGAGTGTGTGTGTGTGTGTGTGAGTGAGAAGGCACACAAGCATACAATTGCAATACGCCCACCACCGAAAACTTGACTAAGTTCTTCGTTTCCATCAAGTAAATACTACAACCTATAGTGTTAGTGATGTGATAAGTGATTAAATGCTGATGATGAATAACCTTTTCATCAACAATGGCCCAACAAAATATATTTGATAACTAACGATGGTCCTTCGAATCGGATAAAATTTTCTTTTTTAAATATTACGCTTTGTGTATGTTTATCGAATCAATTTTCCCTAACTTTGATTTAAATTTCTTGTATTTTTCTATCATTATATAGACTGTCTTAACTTACCACTTTACCTTTCTTATTAATCTTATTCAAAATAGATTTAATTAAATCCCTATCCTTAAATAACTTATTCTACATAGTATTCGCACATTTCTCCGTTGTATTTTGTTTCCCTCTTTAAAGTGTTCAATGATTTGGACGCAGAACACGGAACCTTTGGACTTCTCTTTCAACCCCGAGTACGAGCCAGAGTTTAAGTTTTTTGACTCATCGCTGCTGGACGCGGTACGCTGCGGAGACCAGCACGTGCACGATTTCTTTCGCCTGCTAGCGCTCTGTCACACCGTCATGCCGGAACAGAAAAACGGACGTCTTGAGTATCAAGTACGCATTACGAAGACTCTATTTCATAAAAGAAAATATAAACCGGAATTTATAAAAATAGTCGGACACTATTTAAGTAGGGACAACCGCAGCATCTATATCTACCCTCAAACAGTAATTTTCAGATTACTGGTTTCCTGTTTGAAGGACTGTTGCTATTAAAATTACAGGAATAACAAGACTTAATATCTTGTATCTTTGGGCGATGAGTACATTATTTGATAAGTCTCATCCCAACTATTGGCTTTTTGCTAAGAGAGAGCGCATCAATTACCATCAGATGACACTCTGTTCGTTATATCGTTCATATGTATGTATACTCTCGTATTTGCACAGTTAAATAAACAGATTATTTTGATAATTAAAGCGGAAAGAAGTCTGTCCTGTGGTAAAGTCTGTTTTAAAGCATGATTCAATATGCCCCAACTTCAATTTTAAAATAGTATTGTAATTTAAGAACGCATGAATTGGACTCTATATAAGGTTTTTTATTCATAAAGTTGTTAATTTTTATTATATCTTCAGGCGCAGTCGCCGGATGAGGCGGCGCTGGTGTCGGCAGCAAGAAATTTCGGTTTTGTGTTTAGAGAACGCTCGCCTAATAGTATTACAATAGAAGTAATGGGTAAAACAGAGGTAGAGTATTACATATACATATATTATGAGCTGAAAGACGCCCACTGCTAAACATAAGTTTCTCTTAGGGATCTCCATCCCAAATCTGCTGTGGCCGCATCTAGCGGTCTATACGCTCACACATCGTCGGTCAACATGTCGATTTAATAAAAATGAAGAAGTGGAAATAGCTTAGATTATAAGTACGTCGAACTAGGCAATGAATGTTAACAATATTTTCTTTGTTACAGGTGTATGAGTTGTTGTGTATATTAGATTTTAATAATGTTAGAAAAAGAATGTCCGTGATATTAAGAAAGGACGGTGAAATTAGATTATACACGAAGGGTGCTGACAATGTTATATACGACAGATTAAAAAGTGAATGTCAGCAGGAAGTGCGGTCCAAAACGCAGGAGCATTTAAATGTAAGATATTTGTTTCATTTTACAACTTTAACAAATCTAATAGGTACATCATCATTTTAAAAAATTTATTACTGGTGGTTGGACATCTTAGATCATGTAGGCAGTTACCACCACAACGCTTATTCCTGCAGCTAAACAGTTATGTGCAGACTTTACTACGTTCACGTTTGAAAAGTGCTGTAACTGGTAGAATTGTTGTAGTAACAAGATTTGTGTCTTGTCTCAAGGCCACGAACACAATGAGGTACAGTGTATATCACCTTATAGGCGGGATATAGTTATAGGCGAAGGGTATCATTTATCATCTGATGGATGTCTCATCGCTTCGTCGGATAAAAAAAATATAATTAAAGGCATTAAGGCAAGCCTACATACAGCCAAAAGCAGGCAGAAAAAATTGTTCCCAGTAGAGGATACCGTATTTTGACCATACATTTTCTGCGGTATGTTAACTAGTAATATGAAATAGCTATTATATATTATTTTAGTTATTCCAACTTAAATAAATCTGAAGAAAATTTGTCAACGTTTTTTGTTATATTCGTTTGTACTTTATTAGAAATTCGCCGGCGAAGGTCTGCGCACGCTGGCACTCGCGTGGCGGCCGCTGGAGGAGCGCGGCTTTGCGGAATGGAAGCGCCGGCACCAAGCCGCCGCGTTAGCGCTGCGAGACCGCGACGAGCGGCTCGACGCCATCTACGAAGAGATCGAAACCGATCTACTGCTCATGGGTACAATAACAACCATTATCCATCCATGCCATCCATGCCATTCAAACCAGAACACAGTAAAATATGCAAATCATGAATCCCAATATTTTATATATTGACATATGTTTCAGGTGTGACTGCCATAGAGGACAAATTACAAGATGGTGTTCCGGAGACCATCGCAAATCTTAGTATGGCTGGAATGAAGATATGGGTTCTAACAGGCGACAAGCAGGGTAAAAAAACTATATTTTTTATTAACTTAATTATTTAGTATATTTTCTTTGTTACCCATATAAAATCTATGATCCTGTTGTAAAGGCGTTGTAGCGATTGGAATTACTGGTGAAGACATGTTACCACATATGTTACACACTCATTACCACGAGGTATAACATATCATGTCTCAGTGCGACCAGTACTTCATGCAGTGTATTTTATCCTACCAAGCACCGCATTGTTATGACTAGGTGTTTCGCATTTTTGCATCAGCAATATAATAAAATAGAAATGTGATAATAATGGAAATATGATAATGAGTAATTGGTTTAATTACAGAGACTGCGATCAACATTGGTTACTCGTGTCAGTTGCTGACGGATGACATGGCTGAAGTGTTCATCATAGACGGCATCTCCCACGACGACGTAGATCGGCAGCTCGCAAAGTGCAGGGACTCCATACGAGTCGTGAACACCTTCTTACCATATGGTAAACACTATCTATATTATTCCAAACAAAGACATAACACATTTACTGATAGGCCTCTGTTGCCAAAGACAATCTAGATAGGTATTTTTCTACCGCCAAATCATAGTATGTAAACGTTACTCGTTCCTATGTTTATAATTCCAACTAGCATCATATTGCTGCCGTAGTAGCACTTACAAAAAAAAAAACAAAATTGTTATAGGATCATCAGATGCGAAGAATTCGACCGCGAACGGCGGTGCTAACGTCAGCCGTCCATCGCCAGGCCGCGCCGCCAACGTAAAGCTGAACGCGCCGGCTGTCTCCGTCGTCACATTTAGGTGGGAACATAACTCACTACCGCCCCACAGGTAGACACCGACGGCTACGCTATATAAACGCTCGCCTACCGCTACCGCGTCACGAGGACAACTACACGGCGTTGTTGTATACACTACGCTACAATTGCAATTCTTGTTAAGAGAAAACTTACTACTAAACGTCGGTTAAAAAAAGATTTAGGTTACGTATGGCTATTTGGCGAAGGCCAATTTAACTAACTCAATTTGATTTTAGTTTAGTACTTATTCACAAAAAAGCTTACGACAACATCCTGCTGTAGTTGTTCGCCGTGCGCGCCTTACTATCCCTCGGAGATGTCTATTTCTTCCTACCCGCAAGTGTAAGCTTGCACTTAGAACAGACAAATTGTTCTTGTTTTGTGTGTGTTGCTTGTGTTTTTATAGTAATAACAGTAATAACTTTGGAAAAAAGGTCTATTAAAGTTCATTAAAATATTTCTTTCAGATATGTTTCATATATAATACACGTATATATATATTTAACCACACCTCTTCTGTAGCCAATACAATTTAGAAAGTTCTCTGTCATTTGCTTTACACTATGTACTAATATAATTGTTGTTGTGTCTAAATATTTGTTTAACTTTAATCGATTACGATTTACGCGGGTAAATATAAATTAGTGAAAGCCGCGTACAGAATCAAAATTAATAGACAGCTATATTTGATCTCTCAGTAGCCTAAGCATGTCTTAAATAGGGACATCCATATTTAGGATGTGGTGCTTCAAATCATCGTGGGCCTGTGATGATGTTTTGATCAGTATATCTTGCATAACCGTTGTTTCCCACTCCTCAAGTTACCATGTATTTCGCAAACGTTGTGGAACAGCAAATATTGCAAAGTAATTCCTCTTTAATCACCACTTCATTAGCACCGCGGATCGATATCCAACAAATTACATACAGTGAAACGATCGTTACTTGTTCTGCAGTAACGAGTACAGCGCGGGCGGCGCGTGCTCGATGGAAGCGCAGGAGCACTGCAACGACGACGCGAATGGGTTCGCGATCGTTGTCAACGGACACTCGTTGGTGCACTGCTTACATCCGAAGCTGGAGGAAAAGTGTGTATACCATAATCCGGTGCCCATGTCACTACATAAGCTTTTTTATTTTAATACAACGAGGCCACGAGTCGAGGAAGCATTCACCTGATGGTAAGTGATACGCTTCCCCATAACAACGTGGCGCTGATTAAGATGGTATACACAGCACTCACATTGCGCTGGTCGACATAGGGTGCGTCTTTAAGACAACAAAGTCCTGCCTTAAATGCTAAGAAACAAAAGCAATAACTTAAAGTATTAATACAGTATTCTGAAGCCTTAGAAGTTTAAAGAAGTGCGGCCTTGATCTATACTTAGCTGTGGAGGAGGGAGTCATGCTCTAAGTATAACAGCTTACGTTGACATGCGAAATTCCTTTCCTGTACTTCGCCAGCGTGGTACATAAATGGCACTGCAGGGTTGCCTACCTAGACGATCTTTGAAAACTGAGATCTACCTACCTATTTTAAATAGGTAGAGAATGTTTTCAATAAAATTTATTTCAAAAAATATGATTTTGCAGATTTTTGGACGTAGTTTTACAATGTCGATCAGTAATATGCTGTCGTGTGACACCACTACAAAAGGCGATGGTGGTAGAACTGATCAAGAAGAGTCGCAAAGCGGTGACACTGGCAATCGGTGACGGTGCAAATGACGTCTCCATGATTAAAGGTAATGTTAGACTTGTTGGATTATTAACCTCTTTTTTTTCTATATAAGTTTAGGGGGAAATGTTTTATATGATATGTATGTGTACTTTGTTAACATTTATGTATATGAGACAATACTTATCATGTCATATATGTTTATATTGTATTTTTTTGGAATTATTATATAATTTTTACAACCCTTAAGGTTGATTGGAAGAGAATGCCTTGTGGCATTATCTCCGCCTTTTTGTTTATTGTATATCTCTTATATGTCTTATTCTCTGTTTTGTTTGTTGCAAAACAACTATAAATAAATATATATGTACTATGTTACAGCGGCTCACATCGGTGTGGGTATATCAGGACAGGAAGGCATGCAGGCGGTGCTGGCGTCCGATTATTCGATAGCTCAGTTCCGGTTCCTCCAACGGTTGCTGCTCGTCCACGGTCGTTGGTCTTACTATCGGATGTGCAAGTTTTTGCGATATTTCTTCTACAAGAATTTCGCATTCACTGTCTGCCATTTCTGGTTCGCATTTTTCTGTGGCTTCAGCGCACAGGTAAAGAGAAAGAAGCGAAAAATAATGTGGATGAAAAAAGGAACATGTGCTATATAATTAGTGCTTCATTACAGACGGTGTTCGACGAGATGTTCATCTCCGTGTACAACCTGTTCTACACATCGCTGCCGGTGCTCGCGCTGGGCGTGTTCGAGCAGGACGTGTCCGACGCGACTGCCCTTCAGTTCCCTAAGCTGTACGCGCCGGGGCACACCAGCCAGCTTTTCAACAAGACCGAGTTCATCAAATCAACGCTCCACGGATGCTTCACTTCACTTGTGTTGTTCCTCATACCTTACGGTGAGAAAACCAAAAACGGTACACAGACTTTAGAAAGTTATATAAAAATAACTGCCCACTTTATGTTCCTGCTGCTGGCATTTAGGGCCTTCTCGTCCCGCTTCGAACCCGCGTCACTTCTTTAGTAGGCGGGTGTACTGCCTAACATAAGTTCACGTCCTCGTTTCTTCGATTAGCCTATTAAAAAAAACACAATTTGACATCAGGTAGAGCAAAACCTTTATCTTCAAAATAGCAAAGTCTGACATAATGTTAATGTGGCCCATACTACAAAGCACTTATATTATTAACCAATGTACTTTTTTTATATTTCTTCAAAACATTTTAATACCTAATTACATATTTAATGTGATTGTTCAGGTACTTACAAGGATGGCTTAGCACCAGATGGAAAGATTCTGTCAGATCATATGCTGTTGGGCAGCGTGGTTGCAACTATACTAATAATTGACAACACCACACAGGTAATAAAAAATTGGGTCAAAGTGAATAATAACTGTATCGAGAAGACAAATCAAGTAGGATGTTCACCATCTAGTTAGTTATATGGGTTGTTTTGTGACACAAAAAATATTTTTGATGTGACGAGTTAAACAAGGTGTTTGCCTAATGGCTTACCATTAGGTGATACGCTTGCCATTAACAATGTGGCGTTGTTTAGGATGAGAATATTCTCTACACCATATTATGCTTGTCAATTTGGACCAGATGTTAAGGCTCGTCTCTCCAGTAATCCTATTAGAAACAGTAAATTTTTTGTATGAAGTGTTTGAAATTTTATCAAATATTAAGCAAATGTTAATTTGATATGTTTATCGCAGATCGCTCTTGACACCACGTACTGGACCGTGTTCAACCACGTCACGATATGGGGCTCGTTGGTGTCGTTCTTCGTGCTTGATTACTTCTACAACTATGTAATCGGGGGCCCCTACGTAGGCTCGCTGACGGTCGCGCTCACGCAAGCTACCTTTTGGTTCACGGCCGTATTGACGGTGAGATTTTTTCATAATTATAATTTCTTTTTGAATTCCACTGGAGCCTGGATGGATGGCGTTTGGATCTGGATTTTATTTATCCAGCGCCAAACGCGCACGATGAGTCAAAATATGTTATGTCTTGATGCATAAATTCACTATAAAGCACTATGAATATCACAACAACATTGTTGCCACTTCGCTGTTTAACGGTAGAAAAGAAGATTAGTAAGTATAAATACTAGTTAGTCGTGATATTGCTGTCATTTTTCTATGTTAACCATGGATGTGGTTGGAGTTGAACTGCTGGTATAACTATTAAAGTATAACTTACTATCAACCAAACTCTATATCTAGCTCAAACAGGCTGCGATGTTATAAGGAAAGTATTTAGCCATTGTGCCAAGACGGCAGTTGAATATACTACAATTTTGTGCAGATGATAATCCTAATGGTGCCGGTGGTGTCATGGCGGCTCGCGAGTTCGTGGACGCGGCCGACGCTGGCAGAGCGGCTCCGCGCGCGGCAAAGGTGGCGTGCCGGTGCGCCCGCGCCTCGCACTCCGTCCGCGCGCCGCGCCCGCCGCTCTGTGCGCTCGGGCTACGCGTTCGCGCACCAGGAAGGCTTCGGCCGACTCATCACGTCCGGAAAGATAATGCGACGTATCCCTCATGCGGACGCCGCGCTCTCTGCTCTGGCTTCTCTACCAGGGAAGTTCCACCCTCGTCCAACTACGCCACCCCCATCGCAGACGTCTTCGCAGTCACCCCCGTCGCCGCCCACTCCGCCTTCTCCGCGAGCTCCTAAGCAGGACCTGGATTCAGTTGACTTATGAACGATCGATTGATAAATAGTCCTTTACGGACAGTTGATACGCGAACTATGAGTGTGTAGTGGGATATGTAGCCTTAATACAGCAATACGTGAGCGAGAAGTATGTGTTAATTGTAACATGTGTTCTTAAGACGTTGGGGGTGAGGACGTTGTCCATGGAAGCGCGTGCTTTGGGGTTACATGAGTATTCGGCATGTTTGTGTGTTTGATTTCTTATAACAGGAGGAGTGTAATGGTGATGTTAATTTTATAAATAGGCGGCGTTGTTGCATTAAAACGTCCGATTCGTGGACGGATTACCTCAGTATTGTATTAGAGATCTCCAGACCGCCGGTCGCGAGCTGCGCCCACTTGTACTTACCACCGCCGACCACCAGGGCCACCACGCGCCACCCTGTTCATAGTTACTGACATCTCCACTATAAGTAGGTGTTCTTCAATGAAAAAAAAAGACGAAATGTACAATATAAGAAAGCGTTGTTTGTAAATATGTCAGAAGGTTACAAACGAGAAATACCTTTTTTAATTAGACGGCACAATGTCGTCGAAACTCATAATGTGATAAAGTTAATAGATTTAAATAATTCGTATTATTGCCTATATTAAATTATATTTGTTGATCGAGAGTATATATTGATAGATATTTATTACGATACATACTAAGAATTACTCTTTTATATCGGAAATGTAGTTATTTCGTAATGTTCCTTTGTATGTGTAGAGGTAGCTCCGTTGATTGCGCGCACGACCCAAACAAACAAAATAACATGGAGACAATATTCCGCGTCACGATGACCCCGAAAGATGCAATGTAAGTGAAGTGTGTACACTGCAACGATGAAAATGTTACCCAGAGATTGTTTCGCATTTGGTTCAGATCAACGTAATATTTTTCTTATTCGATTTTAATTTATTTCTGGATACTAGTTTCATTGATTTTTTTTAATCTTTGTCTCCTGCGTTTACAATCTTAATAAAATGTGCATTTATAAATTTATTAAAAAAAGTGTGAACAGTAAAAACGCCACACTTGCATAATGTACCGACCGATACAAGCAATCCCAAAAATAATATGCAACCGAAATTCATTCAAATATTGTATAAAATGAGAATAAAAAAAACAAAACGTTTATAATGTTAAAAAAATTTGTTAGTGATGAAATTTTTATGATTTTTAATGACATCTTAAATTTATATTGTAATTTATCTTATATACATTTGTCTCAATATTTGTTAACTTTTATGGTTGAAATGATAACATGAGCGTCATGTGGTTGTTACAACACGAGTGTTGATTTTTTTCTTAAAATAGAAATTTAAACCTGCGCAACTAATACTGTTGATTTGTGACCGAGCCACAAATAGTTACACTGTATTGCCACTTCAAACATATCATCGCGCAGACGTAAAAGTATGGTGAAAGAATTGTAGTAGACTAATATCATGTGGCGTTTTGACTGTTAAAGATAAACTTTTGCTTTTGAATCGATTTTTTATTAAAAAAGTAATACTCTACCTGTTCTTATTTTCCTCCTCACAAGATCCCATTGACGTAACTGTCAATCGTTCGTATATGACGCATAATGATACCACGTTGGAGCCAGAATCCCAAAACAGAAATATTCATAAATAAAAGATGATTCACTAAGAAAATAATGCTTAAAAGATAAATTAGCTGCTTCATTTGAAAATCATCATCATCAACAGCCAGCAGCATTTGAAAATATTTTAAGTTTATCAACAAAAAATCTTACAGCTATTTCTAACATGCACAAATAGCTGTGATGAAGAACAAATACACATAAACTT
>DWHM01000199.1:0-10447 GCA_018247595.1 Losaria neptunus creber | reverse complement strand
ATCTCACACCACGCTGGCCCTGTGCAGTTTGGTAGGGAGCCAGAGCCTCGTTTGTTGATCAGCTGGGAGCACCACGAGCAGGTGAGGTTGGCTTGGGTCCCATGAGTTGTTGTGAGGGACCCCTTGCACCCAAACATTACTGTAATCTACTATAATTAAAGATATCGCTAGTGATACTACTAGCACACAAATTTTTTATACCACTTAAATGGCAAACAAGCATACGGCCTGCTGATGATAAGCAGTTACCGTAGCCTTTAGACACCTGCAGCACCAGAGGCACCACTGGTGCGTTGCCGAACCCAGAAGAAGCTTTTGGTGTTATACGGGATGCGGTGATCACTTAACATCAAATCCCGTCGAGTGTGGCGTGGCACCTTGAATATAAAATACAAAAATTCTGCTTCTTATATTGGCTGCTATAAAATAATAGTTCTATATGAGCATGTTAGCCAAAGGAGGGAGGGGCGAAGGGAGAAGGGAAGGGGTGTAATTGTAACTCTTAGAGTTGAACTTGGGATGACTAAATTACAAATAGTTAATCGCCGCACCACATAGGCAGATTTCCAGGAACTATAGATATTATATCAATATTAACCCTTTGCACTCGATTTTTTTTAAAGTTGTGTGTCTATTTGTAATTATTTTTGGCATGGAGCATCCAGATAATTAGGAGAAATCTTTCTTTATTAAAAATATCGCATAAAAAGGGAAACCTGTGTGTATATTCTTGTAAAATATTCTTCAATTTTATTTAAAGTAATGTTTATAAATATCAGTCAATAAAACTAAATGAATACTTTGATAACACTTAATTTGACCTTTTTTAAAGTACTTAACCGAGATATGATTTATTTTTAAACATTAATACAATTTTTAAATATATTTACCTTATACAGTTCTATTAAAACATATGCACTATATCCAGGTATGTTTATAGTTTTGTTATTACAGAATAAATACTGCTACATTCAGATTATAAGCAGACGCCTACCTCTTCCATTGACTTTTTTAAAATATAAAAGGTCAAAACTAAGTATAAAATTTGCTCATTAACTTAATTAAAAGTACAAGTATTGATATTTATATAAATTACATGTTATATTATAACATAATATGTTACATATAAGTAAGCATCGGAACAAAACTGACGCGATCACCGCTTATCTAAGAAAAACACCCGTTTCCTACTTGATTGCACATTACGCAGTACAATGGCCGAAATCTACTTCTCGAATGTTCCTCACATGTACGGAGAGAGCCGTTTTTGATATCTCTCTATACATTATTCGGCATTCGCACTACATTAGGTATATTCCGGGAAAGCATCGGGGGCAGGGGAAGTCGGAAAACGTTCCCTTTGGTAAGAGATCGACCAGGATTACCCACATTAGGAACATTCGTGCCAAACAAAGACGCTAATAAAATAGAGGCTTTCGTATATCATGTAATCAGATAAGCTGGCGTATTATATCGGATTTGTATTCAATTAGTCTTACTAATCATACTTTCCGTTCGTATTTGCTTGATGATCAGTCAAAATGCTTACCATGTATCTCTTCTCGAAGGACATGAAAGCACCACATCACCAATACCAAGCAATATCATCACTGTGTACAAGTTAGAAAGGAGGTAAAGCTTCTAAAATTATTGAGGTAAAAATATCTTTTGCTAAGGTGCTGTGTAAACATCTCAACAGGTGCCTCATTATGGGCATATAATTAACCACCAGCAGAACCGAACCTTCTATACTTATTCTAAAATGTTTGCTTCTTTTTAATCATTCACAATATATGCAATATTTATATAGAAGCTGATGTGAACTAAAATGTATAAACAATTTTTTTTTAATTATTAGAGAGGACAAAGAAAAAATTAAATTTGATTTATTAATATTTCTTTAGTACATTTTAAAGTAGTGTAGAATGGCTTAAATTAAAAAATAAACGGCCCAATTAATGTTCCCTCTGCTGGAGCTCGGGGCCACTAAATTTATCGTTATAAATATGTTGAGGAATGCGGGTAGAGGCGTCAAAGTAAACAGCTTTCAGTATGGCGCATACCTGGTTATCTGCTGAGCACTATCTTGAGGGAACGTCGTGAGAAGAGCGAGGGAGCCCTCTTACATCGGTAAAATGTATAAGAAATTAACAGCGCACAGTTAATGGTAGTAAGAAATAAAATTTCGGCAAATATTATAAATATAATCTACATATACATAAAATATAGTTATCTTAGTTCGCATACACTATGCGTTGCTTTAACGAAAACAAAATGTTTAAATCAATAGTCTAATCATTTGCGGAGGTACAAGGTGTGAAACATCAAGAACCTCTTTTATTCAGTTGCGATATACAATTAATATGTAAAATATCTTTTAAAAAGTTGTATATATTAAAAATATATA
Organism: Losaria neptunus creber; assembly: GCA_018247595.1. Classification (NCBI taxonomy): domain Eukaryota; kingdom Metazoa; phylum Arthropoda; class Insecta; order Lepidoptera; family Papilionidae; genus Losaria; species Losaria neptunus. The sequence continues at coordinate 8,040 of DWHM01000199.1, read as the reverse complement.
AAAAAAAACATTGTTTATAAACGTTTTACAGTAGTAACATTATATAATACCACAATGCGGTCTGCGTTATGAAGTATTAAATCGCTTCCGCTTGTAATGCGGGCTGCAAGCGGGGCTCGCATCCGGCGCCTGTGTCTACCACGAGATAAAACGGATAGTGCGACGTATATTTACTATAATTACAGTGATCACATTGTCGAGGATCAGGTGCGGCATGTCTGATCCGTTGCTGGACAATAGGCGATAACTTTGACGCAATCGCACCACTGCGACCCAAATACCGAAACAATCGTACCACTTCGAGCAATTGTTGCTGTCAGGTGGACGATTAGCTTTCGTTTATTGGATATTGCATGATATACATATTTATGTTTATGTAAGGCCTCTCACTTTTATTCGATACTCTCATACACTCATTTGGTACGACGGTAATAGGTATTTCATCAACATCCATCGATTCTTTGCGACCTTCATCAGGTTGTTGGTCTACTTGGCAAGCGATCGTCCCGCTTTGAGCTTGCCAGTATAAAAATCTTTCTGCTCCATCTCGCTATGTGGCCCTTTGCCACATGAGAGTAAAAGGAGTATGTGAAGTACGTCCCTGTCTCCAAAGACCGTCTAGGTACCACCACAGCTCCTTCATCTAACACCAAATTGTAATGTGCAAACGTTACCATATTCCGGTTTGAAGGGTGCTGTATGCTAGTGAAATTACTGGGGTAATGAGACTTAACAACCTATGTGTCAAGGTGACGAGCGCGAAGTTGTGCTGTGCGCTTATCACTTACCATCAGGTGAACGCCTTGCTCGTCTCCTCGAATAAAAAAGTATACATTACTATAATTTGGAACTGGTATTATTTATACCAAACACTTTAGGACATAGCCAAATTATTCAAATATTTGTCATTGATTTAACAACATTAATAGTTGTAATGATATTTGAGTACATATATTACCAGTGAAAATAAATTAACTTTGCTAGAAAGCTACGTATAGAAGCTTATTAAATGCACATGGAAGAATTTCTGTTTTTAATACACAAGTTTATTTAATTAATATAAAAAGATTAAAATCTTCAATCCATACATTTTTCATAATAGATTGTGGATGATTAGAAACCTTGATGTGTTTAATTTTATGTACATATCAATTGATCAATAATGGCCGTTAAGACGCACCATGAAATACTATTGGTTAAATAGTACATTGAATATTATAAAGAACAAACAATGCAGTGATTTTAAAAGAAATCCATTATAAGTGACGAAAGAATACTTACGGTTTGTAAATTGTTACTAAATGCAATTACTTAACGATGACATGCGCATTTTATTATTGAATTTTTTTTTAATAATATTCTTTGGAGTGGAACAGAACATTTAACTGGAACTTTAACTGTCTTCATGGTTAACCGTTAGCCTTATAAGTGGTAGGTCCCTATATTGATTCTAACGCCATGAATGATGGTTTCTACAATAATATTGTAAATTTGTCGTCATAACAATATTGTTCTTTTGTACAACATATGAATGAGAGAGACGGAGAGAATCTGTGTTTTTTTACGCTGGCAATTCTAGCTTGAGAAGGCTTACGTTCAACAATGAACAGTAGGCTGGAATGATGATGTTACACCTCTTATAACCTAATTGGTTTTACTGGTAGTAGGTCTCTATTATCGCAGGCGGTTTAGGTAGGTTAGGTAGGACATGTGCAAACATCACTGTGTTCCGGTTTGAAAGGTGCTGTATGCTAGTGAAATTACTGGGGTAACGAGACTTAACACCTTATGTCTCAAGGTGACGAGTGCAATGTGGTGCTGTGTATACCATCTTAACTAGCGCCGCGTTGATATGGGCAGGCGTATCACTTACCACCATCGCCTTGCCCGTCCCGTCGACAAGTTGAATAAAAAAAAAAAAAGAAAAAAAGGTAAGGTAAAGCCAAGCGGTTTGTGTATTCGGATCGTACTTCAGCATTAACTTAACATGTATACCATGTTTTATTTTATTTGACGAGAGTACAAAGACTTTCGCCTGGCGGTAATTGATACGCTTGCTGCTAACAACGTAGAGCTGATTAAGATGGTTTACAGAGCGCTACATTATGCTCGTCGCGTTGGAACATAAGATGTTAAGTCTCGTTATCCCCGTAATTTCACTAACTGATGACGTCTTTCACTCTAGAACACAGTAATGCTTGTACAATACTGTTTGACAGATTAGTAACAGCGATCTTTTTTTTTTTGACGCAGGGGAAATCTTCAAAAGATACCCTGCTTCTGGGGGGAGAAGTTAGGGTTATGTGGGATTTATACCCACTAAAACTTCTTCGGTAGTCATCCTCGGTGCATTGCGGAAGACCCCGGGATCTCCTACGGAACTCACACTAAGGACAACCCGGGGAGACCTGTTCCTTCCGAGCACCAACAGTGTGCTACGACAAAATACGGGACCACATCGTACTTGTCGTCCGTCCCGGGCTCACTTAATGGGCAATGAGGGCTCCACTCTCAAAGCCCGTGTACTCGAAAACCCTTTGAGTCGCCTTTTACGACAGACAGGGCTTTTTCTTTTTTTTTTTTTGTTTAACGTGGAGGAAATGCCTTCGCATACCTGCCTACGCGGGGGCAAAGACAGGTTATGTCGGACTTGCACCGACTAAAACCTCCACGATGTTCCACCGTGGCGCTTTACGGCAGGATCACGGGAACAAAAAGACATCCGCGACCCCGCCAGCGCCGACCGCTTGCGCAGCACCACCCTCCTCCGGCAGGGCGCGCCGGAACACACAACGCGCCCCTCCACCCCTTGGCCTTTAGACATGTGGGCAACGGATCCCCCCGAATCCGTTACCCAAAGGCCATGGGAGCCAGCAGAGTGGGCTCTACCGGCTCCCTGCGGTGGATCTGGTCTTTGGCTCCACCGCCAACCATTATACGGCCGCGGAGGACATGGAGAGCGGAAACGCAACACCGACACTCCTCTTCCCCCGCGGCCCCATCGCCGCCGCATCAGCGGTGCGACACCGCTTAGTTGCGGAGGGTAGGGAGAGCGGCGAATCACAATACCGACACTCCTCTCCCCCCGCGACTCCACCTCGGCTGCAGTGGCAGTAAGCACGGTGCTCGCTCACCGCACCCTGCCCCTGCAGCCCACCGGCACACATCCGAGGTGAGCTCTACGAGCTCACCTGGAGTGGCCACCACGGCCGGCCCTACGCCACGGGCCGGCCAGTAGGTTCCTCTTAGCTTCACCGTGGTTGTCCAAGCCACGGTTACTAGAGCCCCACCGCCACGACAAGGCGGGAACCTGTTCGGGGGGAAGATTCTATACTTACCAAAATATCAAAGCTGTGAAATTAAAAAAAACAACAATAAATTAATTAATACTTTTATCTCTAAATGTTTTTTATTATCAATGGACTACTTGAACTTTTTTAAAATGGAACAAAGCAATTATGACAGAACATTTATAATATTATACTAGCTAGCCTAATATTGCGGGTGCGAAAAAAAAAACCCACGAACCAAACTCCTCGATATGTGGGTGGTCCCAGAATCGAACCAAGGACTTCCGTGTTACTAGGCAAGTGATTAGCCAATGCAACACAGAATCAATTAAAATGTTTACTGTATAAAAAGAACAATCTTTTTACTTGTCTAGTTTTGACAACAGTTCCTTTTGCTTGTTGAGTATAATATATAGTAAATGATGAATTATGTCGTTATAAACATTATTTTTTATTTCCAAATTAGCATGATGGGCTTCGGAATGGGTGGATTCATGTTCGGACAGCAAATGCAATCTTCCTTCGCGCAACAAATGGGCGCCTCGCACCCTTCGCAGTCTACGCAGTCATCAATACCTATACAATCCGCCTTACCATCCCAACCCGGTCTTTCTACATTGCCCACGTCACTATCTTTGCAATCAAACACAAAATCCACACAACCTGTCGAAAATTTATCAGAGGTACCATTCTTACATTTGCTTTTACTTATTTTTTATATCGTGCAGTATAATTTACTCTGACCTGGCTTAAACTTTTGAGCAGAATACTCACCTGATGTAAAGTGAAGTACCATGTCTCTAACTCCACGTGGCGTTATTCAGAATAAATGAACACTAACATTTTACTCTTTTTGGTCGGGTTATATTTTTTATAAGTACAATAATTTAGTTTACTTGTGACATAAAATATTACTTTTTGTACAGAGGAGCGGCCAAGACAAGTTCCATTTGGCATCAATATACTGATGATAATAAAACTATAGATATGAAATTTATTACTCTTTATAAATACAGCTATGTGCTACATATAACTATAGAATCCTCAAATATTTACGAATAGGAAGTTTATTTACACCATAAATTTATTATATTTTATTATTTTAACTATAGAATCAGGAAAGAGTCTGAACTGTGATGACTTTCTAAATGCTTCCATGGTGTAATAGCATGTTGATATGCCTCGTAACACGGGAGGTTCCTGGTTGAATTACAGAGCGACATGTTGTACGTAGTGTTCGGATGGTGGTGGAGCGTTCCGTACCCGCCACAATAACAGCATTGCTGTGTTCGGGCCGCTTACATAAACTGCCCCATTTTCACTTAACACCATTTGAAATTGAGTTTAATCGTTATCCAGTTTGTACATAAAGAAATATTTATATTTGTAAGTTTGAATGATATTTTCGTATATAGATGACGACGGACGGTAAGGGTGTGGTGCTGCCGTCGATGTGGCGCAGTGCTACGGACACGCGCGGTCGCACCTACTACTACCACGTGAAACTCCGCCGGCCGCAGTGGCTGCCGCCGCCAGTGACGCCCGGTACCACTATCATTAAGACCGATTGCACGTACAAAGAAAAGTTAAAGTCATTTAACCACCACGTTAGCCATGTGTGGGTGGATAAACAAAATCATTTTTTATATATGTTTTGCATGCCATGAGATATAATATGTTTAATTTCAGCACACCTGTTACATCGTTCACAAATTACGTACATAGTAATGTTTGCACATTACTACTCTGCAGCAGAATTTATGTTATACCCACTAAACAGTTTCGATATAGTGAGCAAGAGACTGCAGTACTAAAATTACTAGTATATCAATAAATTCGAAAAGGCTTACGAAACAGGATACTATAGCAAATTAATGCTGTAAATATTTTGGTTAAAACCATATTTACCCAATTTTTGATTATTAATTGTTAATAGTAGTGGAAAGATTCGAACATGCGACCTTATTTTCGCAAACCATTTCCTATTCTTTTTACTTTTATGATCTATCTTCTAAGTAATTATTTTATCCCATTTGAATATGAATATAACGGTAACAAGTTAAAAATTACTCCAAGGTCTCACACTCAAATAGTTGGCAATGGGCCATGTACCGAGTAAAATAAAATGTATTTTATGTATTGGTTTGATATTTTTATCAAAAAAAAGACAGATAAATGTGACGTTAAATATAGTGGACTGTCTATACATAATAAATTAATTTATGGGTAGAAACAAATACCACAGATCTTTGATTTTCACTTAAAGTATGGTATCCTTTGAAGATTTCCCCTCGGTATCAAAAACCACATGATCAATATTTCAGACGACAGTTCTTCAGAAGAGGAAGTGGAAGCCATGAGCGCCCTAGACACTGCTGTAGTTCGGCGGCAAGTTAAAGGCAAACTTGTTGAAGGAGTCAATGGTATATATGAAGGTACGTAAGCTTTGTATTAATACCTGTAAATAGGATAATAGTTTTGTCATTACTATTAACCAGTAATTTATTATGAACGTGTTTTTTTTTGTTAAAATGTTATATCCTAGACGACCTGCTTTAATATGTATAATTATAAGTTTTTTTTTCACAGTTATTAAAGAAGACACTCACAATGGACTGATACCTGATCACGCACTGCTGTCATTGAAACCGAGGAAACGGCGGCCCGGCCTAGTTTCAGAAAGGCCGATTAGTGTACGTTACTTTTTATTATCTTTGATAATTTGACCCTTAGTGTTCGTGTTTTTTTTATTTAGAATATGACTCTAAGAAACTACATTGTTATATTTTTTAACCTGTACTATGTAGTAGTTAAAAAATTAAATTGTGTACCATATTGTGAGATTTTTTAAAAGACATCGAATTGATTTTGTCACTTGTAGCATCCAATTAGACAATATTATACGGTAGACACTCGTAAGATAAATTGTGATTAGGTGTAGCGATAATAATAATGTTTTTATGAAAATAACACTTAGGTACAAATCATTCCCCAATAATAGTAAGTGATACTCTTGTCCATAAAAATGTGCCGTTAATTAAAAAGAAATACACCAGATCGTGCCACACTATCGTGCGTCTCGACGCATAGGTTCTTAAGTCTCGTTGCTCGATTTTACCCTGCGTACCTGTAATTGTCCATTTTATGTAATTTACTTTCATAAAGGAAGGTTTCGAGGGTCAATAGTTACATTACATATTAGAAAATTTGTTTACAGCCGCGAACAGAGGAAGATAAATTGGCAGGCCGCATGGAAGTGAAGCGCTATAAACAGACTAAGGAGAAGTTGAGACGAAGGCGGGAGCGGTTGCTGCAACGCGTGCGTCTACTGGCCGCGGCGCGCCCGCGCAGACATCAGATCAAGGTGAGACACCCACTTCGCTATTGTTAGGACTGTTTCTGGAAAACCTCTATACAGCTATAGCACCTATTAGTCAATGAACGACACGCTCGTATAATCGCTTCGTAGAATAAAAAAATAATGCTTTATTTTTTAACAGATCACAGATTTAGAAGATTTAGAGACAGACTCGGACGCCGATTCTGATGAAGACGGGAACGATAAGGTAGCGAGTGTGAGCATTGCCTCGTCGCCAGTGGATGAAATGGAGGAGAGCGGCTCGGTGGTAGACTCTGAAGAGGTAGCTCGCAGAATTAAGGAGCAGTTCCGCAGCAGCATGGCGCGCGTGATGGTACAGCACCTAAACCCCTACCGGCACTCTGACGCGCCCGCGGGCAGGATCACTTGCACGGCTGACTTTAAGCATCTAGCTAGAAAAGTAAGTTAATTTTGTATTTACAATCATACAAGATAAACTATTTTAAGTCTCTAATAGATGTGCACAAGATGTAGTGAGGTACCCATAACTACTTGTGTGTTATGAACATATGTAGTCAAACAATAGACAACTGTACTTTATTTAAAATATAATTGTGTTGATTATGATTTCAGTTGACGCATTTCGTAATGCTGAAAGAGTTGAAACACTGCCGCACCGTGGAAGACCTGGTGGTAACGGACTCGGTGCGAACTAAGGCAAAGACATTTGTCAAGAAGTACATGGCCAAGTTCGGACCGGTGTACAAACGGCCGCCGGAGGAGGCCGACTAGCGGTGGTATACGCCTATGCTGTTGTGACTAATCACAAGTGCACTTTGACACTCTGTTTGTGTGAACAACAGCATCTGGCATCAGGGACAAGTGTATAAAAGTTTATACAATTCCAATTCATTCTTGATGATCAGTTTGATGTTTTTACTCAAATTGCGAACTATTCTCCTTTAGTTTCATCTAATTAAAGTACTGTCTCCATAGCGCGTCTCCATAGTGATAAGATGAGCAATACACCAGTACCAATACACCCTTTAGGATATTCATATCACAAGGTCTGATCTGACAGTCTGTTTACCACTGAGCTTGAGTTTTTGGTGAAGGAAAACATCATGAGGAAAGTAACATGTTTCAAGAATGATTTTAATGACATGTGACATATATTAAACCACAATTGGTCAGTGTCATAGATAAATGGCCAAGATCCCCTCCCATATAAGAGTAGGCCAGGCGGTGGGGATATTATGAGGGCTGTATATTTATTTATTTCATCGTTAATTTTTAAATAGATTGTAAAAGGCAGATCTGTCTTTTAACCTGGGCAAATTATGTTAATGTAATGAATAAGAATGAAGTTAACTGTTGGATATATAGTGGCTGAGACAGGTTCAATCATAAATTGTTTAAAATATTTACTAC
>DWHM01000198.1:0-10451 GCA_018247595.1 Losaria neptunus creber | reverse complement strand
TTAGACGTTCCTATTCCTATTATTCACTGCAGTACATATTTTTTGACAATACTTTATGAACTTATTTCTAACTAATTTACATGATATCAATTCGTTAAAACTATCTATCTATATTCTTAAGCCTGTTTCCTGTTCAAATTCATTGTATATAGATATTATAAGAACAGATGAAAAGGCATTGGAAATGAAAGAAGGGTGTTAAGGTGACGGAGGGATGATCGTGATGAGATGATCCCGGTGGTAGAAAACGGCAGTTGAGTTTATCGCGATACAGTATATTAAAAGATACTTAAACTTTAGCTGCTTAAAACTTGCATTAGTATTCAAGTTGATAAACCTAGAGCTTTTAACAGCTATGTAGTTTAACTGAATGGTACAAGTAGTGCCAAGTTCTGAAGTTTTCGTAAGAGATTATATTACAGAAACACTTGTTATTTCTCTATAATATAAATCATCTTCATCATCAGCCTACGGCAGATCACAGGTAGACATAGGCTCGTCCTAAGGAACGCCACTTAGCTCAATCTTAGGCTGTAAGCATCTGGTTAGAAGGTGTTTCGTGCTGTTTACCCAAACGTGGTCTCCACTCCAGCGGTGGTCACTTCTGCGACAGAGGTGACCAGCCCATTGCCACAGTTCTCAGTTCAGTTTGCACACTCTGAAGGCTATGTCGGTGACTTACGACTTGATTTATTTAGAATCTTATCCACCAGGGAAAAGCCGAGCACAGCTCTTTCCATCCCTCTCTAAGTGGCTTTGAGGTTATGGAGCAGCAGCACCGTAAGTGAGCACAGGTAATACGCACTAGTCAAAGACTTTCTTCTTCAGGCTCTAAAGTACGGGCAGCGAGTAGACTCGACGAAGCTTACGAAAGGCTCAGATCTGAAATACAACTGAAATAAATCTGTATTGAAATTTTTTTTCTAGATCTTTGTTAGACTAAACAAATCAGAAGTAAGAATCAGAAGGACTAATAGTGTTCGAGAAGATAAACCAGAGCGGGGCAATAGGAGAGAGCTTCATTTGCATTGCTGATGTGACGCCGGAACGCGGCGGGGAGGAGGGCGGTCTCCGCTAATTGAGAGGGCCGCCGGTAACCCTCACAGTTTCAGTTTAACCGGAATATTCCTCGAGATGGGGAGGTTTGATTTGTATCAATCATTTCCGTGATATCGCAGCAAGTTATCCTCCCCACCGCTTATCTGTAACATGGGGATAGCTTATTAGTTTCTGGTGCTTCTTGAGAGCTTTCTGGTGTGTGCTTTAGATGGTATTTGTTTTAACCCATTAACTACTATCTTCGTATTAATAAATCGTAATGATGAGGCACAGTAAGAGAAGAACTCCGTTCCTGGAGACTGTCTAGGTAGGTTCCGCCGCAGCTCCTATTCCTACCGCGTAGCAGTACTGTACAAACATTACTGTGTTCCAGTTTGAAGGATGCTATCATCAGCCGGTAGACATCCACTGCTGAACTTAGGCCTTTCCTTTATAACAGGGGGATGAAGGGTGCTATATGCTAAAGAAATTACTGGGGTAACGAGGCTTAACAACTTACATATGTCTCAAGGCGACGAGCGCAATGTGGTGCTGTGTACCATCTTAACCAGCGCCAGGTTATGGGCAAGCGTATCACTTACCATCAGGTGAACTTCTTGCGCGTCTAGTCGGCTCATGGAATAAAAAAAAGCAGTAATGTTTACACATTACTATTTGTAGGTAGAAATAGGAGCTGCGGCGGTACCTACCTGGACGGTCTCCGGCAAGACCTACCGCCAGTATATAGTATATGATACAACAGATGAGGTAAGTTATAAATAGATCTCACTGCCACCGGAGATGTATACACAAATACAGAGATTTGACTACATTTTGTAGCTTCCCTCAAACAATACCTGACCATTAATCCAGTTACAATAGCCTTCCAGGGTGCGGAAGACACTTGTATTATCTTGGGAGCCTGCTATGTCTCGGCAGCTAACTGTTGGGACTGGGTTACAAGTAACGCGAGTATTCAAGAGTATCAACATTAATATCAGATAATTAATTAAAAAAAAAATCTCGTCCGTCTGTTTGTTACGAGTAATCTGCGGAATGGTTTCAATTGACCTCTAACAAATCGCTTGGAATATGTTGGTTATTGTTTCATTGCAAATAAAAAAGGTATTAATCAAAAGAATATATGTTCATCAGCCGGTAGACCTCTGCTGGATATAGGCCTCCTCTAATAATGAAGGAATTTGGGCCATCACGCTGGCCCATTACATGTCGTTGTTAAGCCAGAGCTTTATTTGTTTATTAGCAGGGTGTAAAGCGAGAAGGTGAAGTTGGCTTGAGTCCTGTGAGGTGTTGAGTGGGACCTCTTACACCCCTAAGAAATGAATATCTGCACTGAAGAATATACATCATTCACAGAATATATTTTTTTTAATAATCATCAAATTCTGAGTGGAAACAATGAAAGCTCCTTAAGCTTTTATTTTAATCGCCGCTGTAACTAAGTCGAGTTGTTGGGAAGTAGTCCGGGGTAACGAATCGCGGCCCCGGCGGCTGTTTACAAGATAAGACACGACTCCCGGATCTAGGCCAGCCGGGATTCCTACCGGACAATAGGAGAGGGACACCCCGGGGGCGGGGTGATAAATGATACGGGGATGATCGGCCGGAACATGAAACGTTTTAACCCCAAAAAACAGCCCTTCGTGTTTGGTATGAAAAGGTATTAAGTTTAGCGCAGGATTCTGCTTCTGTACGTATGACAGAGTTTAGTTTAAGTTTTTTGACATCATTAGATGATAAGTAGATTAAAGTTAGTCAAGTAAATATATTAATTAGACATGTCCATCGTCTGATGATGAAGTAAAGATATAATTATTTTTTCTCTATTTTTTTTTGAGGCTTTTGACCTATATTGTTATGAAGACATTAATGAGTTCGCTATGAACAGCTTTGTTTCAGTCAAATTTGATCTACATACGCAGTATTATCACAGAGTATTTTCATATCAAATAAAACTCTATAATCGTAATATCTGTTTATTCATTATTCATATAAACAATATTTCCATCTAAAGCACAGTATATTAATATTAATATCTTACATTCGTTACCGAGCTGTATAAATGTTTCAAGCGTTTTTCTTTAAGTGTAACCTCAGCTCGCTTGCCTGCTCTAAACTTAGAGGCCCATGAAAACACTTCCGATAATTTAGTTTCCCTCTTACTCCATCGTCACAATGACACCATGTCAGGTCTGGTCTGTACATTTTTACAAAGCATCGCAGCAAATGAAACAAGGTACGAGTATGAGTTCCTACCATCGCCTTCGCCTTATTCGTATAGTTTTATTAATATAATACAAAAGAAACCCTTGAAACTCATCGACGTTTTTAACAAATAAATAAAAGATAAATAAAGAATTCATCTTTAATGAAGAGCACATTAAATGTTAAGTTCCCGTTTAAGCTTAGCTTAGTGTCTAATAAGTCTTTATCAAGTGGTCAGACACGAAGGGGCTGTAGTCCGCTGGATGTTTCAGTTTCTTCTTCTTGTGCAGTCGGCAGCTCTTGTGCTTGTGGCTTACGTCGGATTTGTTGTGTATCGGCTTGTACTGGGCCCCCACTGACACGTCTTTCCTGTTATCATTCAACCTGGTCTTCTGGCAGCTGCTGGTCGCGGTCTTGACTGTGTCGACATCCCGTTTGTACACTCTGTGCGTGTCGCGTTTGTACATTATTTTTCTATTTTGCTCGCTCGTTACGTGGTAACCTTTCGGTGTCACCTCCAGTTTGCTGTGATGGAGACAAGTGGATGTCACCTGAAAGTAAATTATATTATATACACACGTAAATGTCCCGAGGCTCGATTTTATTATTTTAAAGTATCGGAAATGGATCCAGTAGTACAACATTAACAAAACCGTTTGAATCGTATAACTTTTGACAAATAAGATCCGAAAAACACATTAGACAAAATTATTCATTGTTTTGTATTTATACATTATATGTTAAACCCTTGTTGTATACTTATATAAGAAGTAACTACCTGAAACGATTAACTTAAAAACTTAATTATAATAATAAACTTCCTGTCAAATACAATGTTATAAAGAGCCATAAGAATATTGTATCAGGGAATGAAATGGAATATTCTTCAAGCAAAGCATAAATGTATTAAAAGAAGAGTAATTAGGTTCCGACAGACCTTTTGCTCGTTACTATAACTTGTCTCATAATAAGCAATTGACAAGTAAGTCAACGATTAAGGAACAAAGCAGACAAGTATATAGACGACGAGGCTGCTATTGCTGGCTTATGAGTGATACAGCATTTTACCTCTGCGTCTCAATTTATATTTTAATGAAGTATATGCCATTATATATAATGTGTCCCATACAACAACTCACGGGACCCCAGCCAAAGTCCCATACCAATCAACGAACGAGGCGGTGGATCTCCGACGGCCGGCATTGGGCCGGCGTGATGGGAGACGGTTGAACTCCTACTATTGGAGAAGGCCTATGTTGAGCAGTGGACGTCTATCAGCTGCTGATGAGTATATATGTACATACCAGAGGCGCACGCGCATATTTGGCGGCGCGCCCCGCGAGCTCTGTGCGCAGGCGCCACGCGCGCGCCGCCGCCCGCCGCCGCGCAGCCGTCGCCGCGTCCGCGCGCGCGCTCTGCCATCTACACACATATATATATATGTAGGAATGGTATATCAAATTAAAATAAGAAACTAAACTAAACTGTATCAAATGAAACGGAACGTGAGTGTGCGAGGGAGAGAGGACGAGGAGAGAGTAGAGGAGGCAGTGGTGAAAAGGAAGATGGCGGAAAACGACCGTCAGTGAGATGTTATAAGAATCATTATTAAATTAAACGAAGTGTAAGACGCTATATTAACAAGAAGTATTGGAATTTCATTGGCCGGGACCCACCACACACTATATATATATGTGCTACTATATGTAGCCAACTGACCTTCATTATAGTTGGAAGAAATACACCAGCTCATATCGGTAAGAATTATGTTGACCTATACACACGATTTATCAATGGTACGTCGCGCTGATTGTACATAAAATACAATAAAGTTAGCCTACTTGGCGATATAGCATTTTTTTTTATGCAACCAGACGAGCAAGACCTTCACCTGATAGTAAGTGATACATTTGCCCGACGCTGGTTAAACTTGTATACACAGCACCACATTTCGCTCGTCGCCATGAATCGTAAGTTGTTAAGTCTCGTTACCCCAGTAATTTCGTTAGCATACAGCACCCTCCAAACCGGAACACAGTAAACACAGCAACAGGAGCTGCGGTGGTACCTACTTTTTTGCCTGATGGTAAGCAGTTACCGTAGCCTATAGACGCATACAGTACCAGAGGCACTTCTGGCGCTCTGTCGAGCCCGGATACCTGGACGGTCTACCACCAGTTCTCCGTATTTATTATCGCCAAGATAAAAAAAAAAGTGAGTGTGTCTAAACCGGTGTTTCCCAATCTCCCTGGTCCCATGTCCCACTTTTGAGTACATAAAAAAATATCTTTTCTACGTCCCCCTCGGACCTCGTGATTATTATCCAATTCCCCCCCAACAACAGAAAAAACTAAAAGAAGCAACGAATTATACCAGGATTTTTTTTTAATTTCACATTGCCCATTTGTGCTTCCACTTTGGGAAACACTGCTCTAAACATTTCTGTTTTACATTTTTTTTTAAGTTAGTAATAACTTCACCGTTCAATTAATCAAAAAAATTTTTCAAAATTTACTGGTGGTCTATTGCCGGAGACCGCCTAGGTAGTTACCGCAGCTCCTATTTTTACCTCCAAATAGTTATATACAAATATTACCGTGTTCCGGTTTGAAGGGTACTGTATGCTGCTGAAATTACTGGGGTAACGAGACTTAATATCTAATGTCTCAAGGCGATGAACAAGTGGCGCTGTGTATACCATCTTAACCAGCGCCATGTTATGGGCAGACGTAACACTTACCATCAGGTGAACGCATTGCTCGTCTCGTTGAATAAAAAAAAATTGATGAGTCAACCAAATTAAGCTGAACAGCAGGAGATATCCCATTTACCATACCTATATACCAGCTGTAAGGAGCGGGCGTGCTGTCCCGCCCTGCGCAGGAGCAGGCAGGCCGAGCGCAGCGGCAGCAGCCCGCCTGACGACATCCTCGTGCCAGAGAGAGACAGACGTATCGCAGACATATAGTACTGCAGCGAGAGCGGCCATAAACCTTGAACAAAGACGTAAAACCCATCAGCCGTCTCTATTAACCTAGAACTCTTAATGAGGCAAGATGAAGTTAGTAACGCCGTGCACCGGATAAAGAGGCTTTTAATTTTTTTTTTTTACTTAACAATTGTGTAGTACAACAGTCAACTGATGATACATATCTCTTACTCTCTATTTATTACTATAAAGCAAACAAAAACTTTCTCAACTCACACAATTCAAATAAAACTTGCGTTACTTACGGACTATTAATGTGGTACTTAAGATAACTTATTCTACATTATCGTTACGTAACTACTGTTTTTTTTATTAAAGATCTGTGTCTCATACATAATATTACTGGCGGCGAGCAACGGATATTACTTAACGATAGTAAAGGTTTCCATGATTTTCATAGATATGTTATATACATTTATAGATAGGAAAAGCGAAAGCTTTCCATTACTCGTATAAGCTTACTCGTCACCAGACGATAGACGCCCACTGCTGGACATAGGCCTCCCCCACTAATTAAGAGATTTGGGCTATCCCCCACCACACTGGCCCAATGCGGGTTGGTGGGGTACCCAGAGCCTCATTTGTTGATCAGGGTATGCCACGAGCAAGTATATTTGGCTTGGGTCTCATGAGTTGTTATGTGGGATCCCTTGCAACCCCATTAAAGCTTAATATAACAAAATAAACTAACCTCTTTCCTTTAACCAATTACCATACATTTGATAGTGCTCCCAGTTCATCGGCTCCAGCTCCAGTAGCTTGTCAAGTATACCTCTCTTCTCTTCTAGAGGTGTAACCAGCAAGAGCTCCAGGTACGCCTGCACGAATCTCGGCTCGAGCGATATGCACCTCTCCAACATTTTCAATGACTCGCTAATTCTGTTCTTTTTCCTAACAAAAAAAATTTTTTTTTTTACAATCTTCTTACGAGAGAAAAGTGATTTTCATAACCTGCAAATATGTATTAATTTCAGAGGAATTTAGTTACAAAACACATAAGAGTGACCATTTAAAATGAATCCATGACTGTTCTAAAGCACGTCGATGAGTTCATTCCCTAACAATTAAAAGGATCATTTCAATATGAAAAGAAGGAGAGATGATGAAAGTGTCAACACTCTGCTGGAGAATGGTCTGTTGACCATGAGTACAGCGAAACACACCTGTAGAGTTTAGCGAGGTTGTAATGCGCGTTGACGTGGTCCCGGTTGTACTTCAGCGCCTGCAGGAAGTGGTGTTCAGCTCGCCCCGACGCCAGCACCAGAGTGCCCAGGTTGTTGTGAGCGCTCGCGTAACTCGGCCACAGTCTATATAATGATCAACATAACTTTTATAACACGGAGTGAAGCTCGACATTGTGAGGTTAACGCGGGTAGCATCGCCTCCCTGAAGATTGAAGACTTAGGTCGTCGGAAACTGTCAATCTACTGTAAGAAAGTGATAACAGAGGCAATTAGCGCTAACAAAATATGTAAAAGAGAAGGGAAAAGAATGATAGCAATAAATATATGGAAAGAAGGAAATAGGATTATAGATAAACTAAAGAAATTAAATAAGAATGGTATAAACTGGCCTAGGCCAATCACCAAGAGGAATGTTTAAAAAAAAACACAAAGGGTCAAGATCTAAGACTAACGTGTTACTATTTTAATGGGCTTATGTATCAGAATATAAGCTCTATATCTCTTATCATATTGTATGATACAGCAAGAGGATATTCATGCGTTCACAAGTTAACTAGAGCCTCATCGTTATGGGCAAATATATCATTTACATGTGTCTATAACCAGGTCGCAGTACAGGTGTGCAAACAGCTGCTCTCACAGCTTGTACACGTTTAAGCTACGCTTCCTCATTCAAGTATACAAAGTAATATCCATTCAATACTAAAATATATATTAAAAAAAGAATCAAGTTTAAGTTGTTAAAACTTAATGCCGATGAAAAGTTTATATGTAGAGTTGTAGACTGAGGTAAACGTGTTTGAGGTAATTGATAGATATAAACTTGAGTGTATGCCAAATTGCGATGGAGGCAGCTCTCGCGACCAGCTCCAGTAGGACCCTTTTAACTTAAGTACCACTTTGTCCGTCTTTAGGAGTAAACTTCAATTATTTTGGAGACCTTCATACGTAGTAACAAGCACAGCTTGCGGGGATGATATCTGGACTTGGTTGATATTAAATGATATATAAAACTATTAAATAGGATAGACTGATTACAGGAGTTGTATATAGGCACAGTAATGATTTAATGATCGGAGATCTTTATCGGCTGATGATGATGATGATGATTTAATTTAAAATTGTTATTAATAATTGTAATTATATTTATAAACAAGTTTGTAAAGCCTGGACTTGCTTCTCGTAACATAAAAGATACGTAGTGATATTAAATTATTTCAATCGATCTTTTCATTTCTGTAATTAATTTGTAATACATCAATGAACAAAATTAAGACTATTCTGAACCTCATTACATATGTAATTAATAATATTCGTCAAACTATTAAAATTGTCGTAATTTTCTTCGTGTTGTAAACTTCAAGTACGTGGATACAGGGGTTTATAACCAGGGATAGCAGCGATCACATTTGAAGGCCTCTTGTCCCGGGGATGAGTAGCTAGGTCTTTATACCTCAATCAAATTGGACGGGTAGTCAGCAGAACTTACTTCAGAGCTTCTTTGTAGTGCTTGATGGCACTTTCTTGTTGTTCGACGTCTTTCAAGAAGTTGGCGAAGTTGTAATGTAATTTGGCATTGTGCGGGAGAACTGCTAGATCGGCCCTGGAAGCGATTTTATTGATGTAATTCAATGCAGAAATGTTGAATCATGGAATATGATCTAGATATCCTTTACAACGTATAGCCTAGCTTATTTCCATGCCTCGATCCTATATCCGTCTGCACATAAAGTTGACTGATGATCAGTGGTATACCCCCTGTTTACCTCTAGCCCTGATTATGAAACATTACATAAAACTTAACAGGAAGAACATTTTCTGCTTATTCTAAACATTAGTTATTTAAGATTATAATATAACACGGCGCCGCCGCCGGCACCCGCTCCCTGAATCCAATTAATATCCAATAAGCTACGGATTTGGCCTTAATGTACAGTTTAATAATTAAGTTATAATTAAAAGATGTTATTCGTGGAAGCAAAACGAAATACGTCACTTCAATTATTTGTATTACAAAATCACTCAAAACTTATTACAGGTAAATCATTTCATATTGTAACTGGAACTACTCCATTTTAATTTTGTTACAACTTAAACTCTAAGCACTTCCGTCGTTGTAATCAAGTGTAATACGAAATAAATGTAGCTAAGTTTACTCACGATACCAAGCTGTGATTTCAACTTGAAGAGGAGTCAACTTGATAAGCAAAGTTGACCAAAGCGTTGATGATGAGAATTGTACAATCGCCGGAATACCAACGCTGTCATACTACCACAGGACTTTATTACAAAAGGATGTTAGGGGTCCTACACTAACTCATTGGACCCAAGCCTATATCAGCTGCTCATAGTACAGCCTGCTAATCAAAAAATGGATCTCTGGTTCCCCTCCAACCTGCATTGAACCAACGTGATGGTCTAAATCCCCTCATCATTGAGGGAGGCTTATGTCTAACAGTAGACGTCTGTCAGCTGATGATGATGAATAAATAAAGATAATAATAAAGTTGCAGTACATAGCTATGATTACACATGAGTTAGTGCTTACCTGAGTAATGTTTCCCTGGTCCTCCAGTCGCAGTTCCTTAGCTGGGTCCTGGCTGCGCCGCTCGCGACCAGGACGGCGGCCCCCAGCGCCAGGAACCGCTTGCCGCTCACGCTCCCCCGCCACATTAGTTGTATGCCATACGCCGTTATAATTACCGACCCTATACTGTGAACGAAGACTTTGTCAGGGATCCGAATTATGTTCCTACTGCCCTCACAGGTAACGAGGTCATTGCGAGATTCTTGAAGGGGTGTAAGGGGTCCCACACAACAGCTCGCGGGACCCTTTTTTTTTTTTTTTTTTTTTACGTGATGGAAATGCATTAAATTGCATGCGCACAAGGGTATGTGGGGCTCTCCCTGCCTGAAGGGCATGGGCCTACCCACTACAACCATCACGGTGTTCCTCTCTCGCACTCGCAGTGGTCGGGACACGGGAATCAAAAGTCATCCGCGTCCCGACCAGT
>DWHM01000197.1:0-10455 GCA_018247595.1 Losaria neptunus creber | reverse complement strand
TGGGGGATTCTTTTGGTTCAAACACACACCTAAATATATTTACATATATTTTTTTTTTATTTCCGCTTTTCCCTGATATTATTATTCAGGGCTTTTTTACCATTTCATTTATATCGCTCAATACCTATGCTGTCCTATTATCTACCGTTACAAAACTTGATACATATATATTGCAACACCATCTAGACGTGTGTAAAGGGTATTCCTCAGATAGATGAAGAAAAATCTCAGCAGAAAATAAGAAAAGTACGTAAAGCATAGGTATGCGGCGAATTTAGTATATAATATTAATAAGAACAATAATTCAGACGATGCCTGGAAGGATGGTACCAGAAATGTAATGAACAGGAGTGAAAGATGATATGAAGAATGAAAGAGTAAAGGATGTCAGGGAAAAAGAAAAGGAAAAGAAAATTTATGAAGAACAGAAAAAAAATAAAAGGCCGTTTCTGAAAATGTGAAGAAGAACGCTTTAAAAAAGATATTCCTCATTTAGCATGTGGTGAACATTGTGAATGTCCCGCCTCATAGAGTGCCGGTGGGTCGCTCTGTGTGTGAGGTTTACAATACACGTGAGGCTCCAACATTTCGTTTGCAAACTTGGCTGCTCTATTTGCAGCGGTGACGCCGGCCGTCACTCCGATCAGCGTGATGAAACCTGCAAACACAATCGTTGTCCCATTACGCGTACATAAGGATTTTTGGTAACGAACACAATTTAGTGATGCAGCGATTGATAGTCGTAATATTTTTGTGTTAATGAAGGCATCATTTATTTACGACGAGCCTTACAAATTCATTAAATTTGAAATTATTTAGTGTTCTTCCTATTCCTAATGAAACATATGGGATGTGTTATAAAGAACTTTTTTTATGATGCTTACGGCCACATTTCACCATCCCACCGTTAGCTATCTACAGGGAGTTCTGACTCATACCCTAGAACCGCAATGGTCACGAGCGGTCTGGTTCCAGAGACATTTTCTCCCAAGAACCATCTAGTTACGGAATGGACTCCCTGCCGAGGTTTCCTTAAGGACCTACACAATGGAGTCCATCAAAAAAGGCGTGATAAGGTTCTTCCGGCAACTAGCTTATGATGCCTCTGGTGCTGCAAGCGTCTATAGGATACGGGAACTGCTTATCAGGCGGGCCGTACGCTTGTTTGTACCTATGTAGTATAAAAAAAAAACAAGATCAATGGTTTGATATCTTAGATCCTCATCGCATTCACTTTCCTTAACAATAATAATTAGCTTAAACTCGTGGAGGTCAATTAATATTTTTTTCTCATTGCTATTTTTTAACAATTAATTGCGATAATGAACTTGGTTATTCTAGCAGATGTTACCGTTTAACGTAAGCTCGGTAGATGGTGAGTGGTATAACACGTAGAGTGAAGTGAGCAGGGTCTCTCTGAATATTCGGCGAACACAAACAAATCAAATCGGCGCGCGATGAGATCAGCGGGCGCGTCTGCTGAAGTCATCAGGCGCGCCCGCGCCGCACTTATTGGAGGCAACACAAAAATCATTGCAATAATTTACTTGTCACCATCTAACTGTAGAGACGCGATAACTTTTTGATATAATAAACAACAAACTGCTCGAGAGATTCGGAGGAACTTAAACACTAGAGTTGGAGAAGTCTGATGAAGCTAAGTTACTGAGAAGGCGTAACTCTTACCATCAGAATTTGTAGCGTGTTAATTTAAAAAAAAATAGGATCTCATCAAAAATTATACCAACAGGAAGCCGAAGGTTCATGGCTTATAGTACTGGCGGTTGGTCTCTTTAGCCGGAGACCGTCTAGGTAAGTACCGCAGCTCCAATATCTACCGCCAAATAGTAATGTGTGAACATTACTGTGTATCCTGATTGAAGGATGCTGTATGCTAGTGAAATTACTGGGGTAACGAGACTTAACACCTTATGTTTCAAGGCGACGAGCGCAATGTGGTGCTGTGTACACCATCTGAACCAGCGCCTCGTTGTTATGGGCAGGCGTGTCACTTGCCGTCAGGTGAACGCCTTGCTCGTCTCATTGTCTAGTAAATAAAAGAAATTGTAATGATACAAAGTACATTTGCACCACGTCACCGCCATTTTTATAACCATCATAGATACAGAAGCGCTAATCACTTTATAGTTTCTCGTCTGGTTTACTAATGGTCCTGTCTAGTTCTTATCGTGGACCATCACATGACACAAGCGATGAAACAATTCCTGAAACGGTTGAACGAAAATATTAATATTATTAGCAGCATGTAGCTCTTGTGAATAATTTACAATGTTTGATAACTTGGACAAACTCTATCTCTTGTATAAGGAATGTATAACAAGCAACGTGAAGGTGAAGCCTTGCCGTGTTGACGCTTCGCTGTGTTTGGGTAACTAGAAGCAAGGTTTGCATCGCCGCAAATACTTAGCGTTTACCTTACAGCATCACACATACAGATGAATAAATAAAATAAATTAAATAAAAATAAAAATCCATTTATTCATCACCACAAACCAAAGCAATTTACAAAAAGTATTGAGTTATTTCCACATATATGTTTGTGTATCTCTGGTGCCTGCGATAGGTAACAAACCCGTGTTACAGGTCACCAGGTCTCCAACTCTGATGAAACATTATTGTAAAACTTATTTAAACAAGTCTGATTATTTGTAGTGAGTGAGTGTGAATGCATCAATATCTCCTGTCTCAGCTAAAGTTTTGACTACTGTCTACTTTGCATAAACTGGATCGGAATTGGTTCATTGTTTAATCACTTGTAATGTTTTTGTGTCTTAACCTGATTCTGTTTTTTAATAACAGTAATCTGTATTGGGGTGTAAGGGGTCCCACAGAATAACTCACGGGATACAAGTCATCCTGATCTGCTCGTGGTGCACCCTGCTAAACAACAAACGAGGCTCTTGTTCCCTACCGACCCGCACTGGGCCAGCGTGGTAGGAGACGGCCCAAATCCTCCCAATTTTGGAGGGGGCTTAAGTCCAGCAGTGGACTGCTATCGGCTGAAGAAGAACCTGTATTAATTTTTTTATGATCAGTTAAAACCCGTCAAAAGTTGCCCGTCTTCTCCGGATGAAAACAGAATAAACACTGTAATAGTCTTATTATTAACAATGTCCATATTAAATACAGTATCACCTTTTTTTCTTACATCGACAGCTGATATACGTCAGCTGGACACGGGCCTTCCCCAATTATGAAGGGATTTGGGCCGTCTCCCACCGCACTGTTCCAATGCGGGTTGGTGGGGAGCCAGAGCCTGATTTGTTGATTAGCAAGGTACACCACGAGCATGTGAGTTTGGCTTGGGTCCGGGAGTTGTTGTGTGGGATCCCTCACACCCCTCCTTTTTTCTCTATATAATAACGTCTCGGTATTCAATAGATCACATTTCGTAGAATTGTCTCCGTGTGTACAGTTGTGCCAGCATCCTCCACTGCCACGTGTTTGTACGCGCGGCGGGCAGTATTGTAAACAAATCGGCATTCGGGCGGGGTCTCTATAAATATAACTTGGACCATAGGGGAGGGGAACAGCCTGCCCACTAAATACTGCGCTGATGTTTTTTTACGTCGAGGTGACAAAGAGCAAGACGTTCACCTGATGGTAAGTGATACGCCTGCCCATAACATCGTGATGCTAGTTGAGATGGTATATACAGTACCAAATTGCGCTCGTCGCTTTAAGACATAAGGTGTTAAGTCTCGTTACCTCAGCAATTTCACTAGCATACAGCATCCTTCAACCTGGAACACAGTAATGTTTGCATAGTACTGTTTGTTGGCTACGGTAGGAGCTGTGGTGATACCTACCTAGGCTGTCTGGTTTGGTAGGTAATTAAGTACTCCTGTGCACTGACCATAGCATTGTAAGGAATTTTTAGAGTATCCGGATTGTTAGTTTTTTCATACGATGAAGAAATTAGACGAGCAGGGTGTTCACCTGGTGGTGATTTATGCGTCTAGTAATGATAATACGGCGGTAATCAAGAAGTTCGCTTTTTGCTAAACACGAGGTAATAAATCTCATTACTGTAGTACTTTCCTCTAGTAATGGCGCGTTTTGGTCTGAAATACAGTGATACCTGTACACTGCCACCTAACGTCAAAAACTTTATTTTTTTAAATGTATCTTTATGCTATTGTGCAATGTATGTAGGCAGGTTTGTGAAACATCATTCAAATGGAATCGAAGTGATACGTGTCCACTCGCGAAGAGTCGGCAACCGACGAGTCAGCAAAAGTCGTAACCCGAGAGGGAGCAACGCCCTCCCGGAGGGCGAGGCGGGCATTTGCAGACATGACAACGAGTGCACTAGCTTCTGAAGCCATTTTCTTCAACGTCGGCTCAAATAGAAACATTTCCAAATAATATACAAATAACTCTGTGCCGCAACATAAAACATTTGTTCAGCCTCCTCATTGTTGTCGGATCAGATTTATACATATTCAGTATATTCATAATACTGAAATGCTTGTAAATTTATAACAAAATGTCGATATAGTGCATCATGTAATGAATTCCACGTTCCTAGAAATCATAATATTGTCTATTATCACAAAGCAGATCCCGCGGCGGGCGCCAGTTTATACATATACTTTAAAAACAATCAGCAATCGGCGGTAAACACAGCTCCAGCAATGTGGCGCCATGTCACCGCTCTCTCATAACAAGCGCAGCTGCAGCTGGACTGGAACCACCGCGAGCTTCTCGCAGAAGCCAACCACAGCGCAGGAACCAGCGACAACTTCGCCGGCTTCTGCCGTCAAGACACAGTATGCGATGCTTACCCACCGCGTGCCCGCGGCGACGAGCACAATGCGGTGCTGCACAATACCTTAATGACGCGCTATATCCCACAGCCAGGGTGTATAACCACCAGGTGAAGAAAGGAGAGAAAAGTTATGGAAAAGAAAAATAAGAAATAATAGACCCTTACCCAAAAGAACGCTAAAAAAAACACTAAATGAAATTGCTGATCTCGAACATAGGTCGTGAACGACATACATATGTCGGTAATAAAGTATAGCTCCGTACGATCGCACACAAATATCAAGATTTCCCCATCAGGCGGGTGCACCAGCGCCGCGTATTGAGGACACGCAGCAGCACTTCCCCGAAATAGCGCGACGGGTGCACCTTTACGAGCCAGCTTTATGTCCCTACCGCGAATTGGGACCCGTGCGCGTGCGCTGGGCTGATGACCCACACCGCACGCGCCGCTCAACTAGCTGCAGCTCCTCAGTGTTACGTGCCGAAGAAATTAACGAGATTTAATTACTTGAAACTTATTATTCCTCGCACCTTCTTTTTTTCAAGGCGGACTATTTTCTCTATGTAATAAAACTTAAGGATGTTTGATTTCATTTCTTCTTCTTGAGGTGCCTCTTCACTAATGAAGGTTGGCAGTTAACTCTAAACTCTACTTAAACTTTTCTCTGTCAAGCGCCATTCGGAACAGTTGTTCTACGGTCTTAATTCCCCTCCAGTCTTTGATGTTACGCAGCCAAGACATTTTTCTTCCTCCAACTTTACGTTTTCCTGGTACTTTTCTCATCATGATGGTCTGGAGGAAAGATCCCCCGAAATTCATTAATCATTTAATGATTTCATTTAAAGAACGGGGAATTAGAAGGCAATGTATACCATGGAGGACACTCTGGGTCGGCTCTGAGGATTTGTGATAAATCGGCTTACAACCTTCTTAAGATACAACTCATTCTAACGATCTGTCTAATTACTGTTAGGAGTCGGAGTTTCTCGCACAAGAAGTTCCGACTTGTTCTTGGATGAAGCTGGTTTCTTCACAATCATTTTCCTTCGCTAAAGAAAAATACATAGTAATAGAAAGTATTTCGTATCTGGTGAATAGTTTATTAGGTACGGTGAGCACTGTTCCGCAATCCCTGACATCACAGATCGGAGGAACGGATGCTGCGATGTATTCGTGTTATATTATATTACATGTGTATATGTGTATGTGTGTACGTGTACACAGCAGCGAGGGCGAGCGGCACAATGCACGCGTTTGTTATTATTGCAATGCTGTATACAAAAACATATTATAACATTGTTTTAACACCACCACCGAAGAATATGGCGCTGATGATTTACAAACAATCGACGTATTTACATTATATAGCACACCTCCGTACAGCAACGGCTGCTGGTGGTTAGTTTGACAACATTGTCGTTGTAAATTAGAAATACAAGACTTTCTTAAATTTACTATTGTTGTTATTTACTAATCGTAGATAATTTTAATAAAATAAACACAAAGATGTCAACTTACATAATTACATAGTTTAGTCAATTCACTATACCATATCATTACTGTGAGCAATAAAGAGTTTATCTAACTATATGTCTATTTAATGAAATGAATGCCACAGTGACCAGCTCTGAATAATGAGGAGCAGCATACGCAGTTTTTACGGACGTCAAGGGTTATAATTTACTGGAAATAGGTCTCCGTTACCGGTGACCGTCTAGGTAGGTACCATAGCAGCTCCTATTGCAGAGAGCAAACAGTAACACGCAAACATTACTGTGTTCCGGTTTGAAGGGAGCTGTATGCTAGTGAAATTACTGGAGTAACGAGACTTAACACTTTACGTATCAAGGCGACGAGCGCAATGTGGTGCTGTATATACCATCTTAACCAGCGCCATGTTATTATGGGCAAGCGTAACAATTACCATCAGGTGATACTTGCTTCTCCCGTCGCCTCGACGAATAAAAAAAAAATTAGGACCGGTTGGGTTTTGACAACTGTTTTTGTTCGAAATACTCAACCACAAATGTGTTTATGAAATTGAAACCCTAATTGATAGTTAGTATACATGCGAAATTATTGTTTGTTTGTTCGCTCAACAATTCGTGATGTAACTCCGTCTATTTCGTTTTTACTTGTCGTGGACACAATTCTTTATTGGGATATTATCATCTGTGTCCAGAGAAACCGCTCAATAGTTATTCTTCTGTTACAGTGCTAAAGTAAAATGAGAGGACGCGTGCTGCTCCTGGCGCTGCTGGTGGCGGCGGTGTGCACCGCCGACGCCGAGGTAAGTGCTCCCCCATGTCGCTCCAACCGCAAACCTTTCGCTTTCACTGACTAAAGCATCGTGTACTATAAAGCGAATAAAAACTCAGTAATTTTGAATAATTAATAAATAAATAAACGTTTTTGCCATTTCCTAAAACATTAGACGTGTTCTTGATGTAGGAAGTTTGTTTCCAGAGGCACCGCCGTCGTCACCGGCGCCTGCGCACCACCACCACGGACGCGCCGCACCGGCCGCTGCCGCCGCGCGAGGAGGCCGAGGCCGAGCACCTGGAGCTCGGCATGGCGGAACGTCTCGACGAGCGACGCTTCCAGGTCTCTTAAAGTTATCTTTTAAAAAATTTCTTACGCCATTGCCATTGCCCTTTCCAATCCGTAAATATTACAATCTGCACTGACCCAATTTAATTTGTAATCTGTAATCAATTAATAATGTTTATGTATTATTATATTTGATTAAATTGCAGGAATCCGAGAAAGCACGCGTTAATGAGATCCTGAACGAGAATTCAAACGAAGGGAACGGCGACAACGAGGTGTTCATAGATGGCAAGTATACTGTGCATTACGCGCCGCTGACGTGCCAACCGACTGTTTCCCACAACAGGGCTGTTCACACACCAATTTACTGTTTATGCACATAGTTATTGCCAAAACGGGGGTACATTCGATAAAACACTTTATATCTATTACACCGTATATTATATATAAACTAGTGGTAGGTTTGCTGCCCCAGACTGTCTGGGTAGGTACCACCGCAGTTCTTATAGCAGCCGCCAAACATACAGCAGTGTGCAGACATTACTGTGTTCCTGTTTGAAGGGTGCTGTAAGCTAATGCAATTACTGGGGTAACGAGACTTAACACCTTATGTCTCCAGG
This sequence comes from Losaria neptunus creber, assembly GCA_018247595.1. Lineage (NCBI taxonomy): Eukaryota > Metazoa > Arthropoda > Insecta > Lepidoptera > Papilionidae > Losaria > Losaria neptunus. Next base: position 2,493 of record DWHM01000197.1, on the reverse strand, counting down.
CGACGAGCGCAATGTGATGCTGTATATACCATCTTAACCAGCGTTGTCAAAGGCAGGCGTATCACTTACCATCAGATGAACGCCTTGCTGGTCTCGTCGCGTCGTAAAATAAAAAAAATTAACAATTTCTTTATTATGTATATTTATTTTATTATGCTACAAAAAATGTTTATTTCTTTAAATCTCGGAGCGATGTAGGCAAATCGTTTTATATTTTAAAAAGCTTCAGATCCATCGCTGTGTTAGTGTTAATGTAATAAAAACCCCCGTGTGATCAAAACTGTTCCTCTGCGCAGACCCCTGCCTCAAGGTGCACTGCAGCGCCGGCCGCGTGTGCGAGATCGACGAGCACGGCGACGCAGTCTGCAACTGCATCAAGGAGTGCCCCTACGAGACCGACTCGCGCCGCAAGGTCCGCAGCCTCTTCGCAATAAAACTACCTGCTGACACTCAGTTCACAGCTTCACTTCCATCTATATCCTTACTTTTAATATATTACAGTCTTAGGTATATCTTTACTATATATTTTTATATGTAACATGTTCCGGTTGCACTGTCGCGCGCGCAGGTGTGCACGCACAACAATGAGACCTGGTCGTCCGACTGCGAGGTGTACCGGCAGCGCTGCCTGTGCCTGGACAACTCGGAGCTGTGCCGCGGGCCGCAGTACCACCACGTGCAGATTGACTACTACGGAGCCTGCCGCGAGATGCCCGTGCGTCATATATTACTTTCACACGAATTGGGAATGTACAAACACCACTACGACTTTATTTAGCCTTTTTTTTTAATTTCGAACATAAATGAATCAGACATAACTGTATCAGGACGCGATTCCTTTACCGTATTAATAAAACAACAAGAGGTGGTAGTAATAGTGTAGTAAGTTACCATTGTATTTAAAATTAGGAGAAAATTATGCACAATGATATTTTTCTGTATTTTAAAATTTCTTATGGATTGAAGATTTTAGAGAAATCATTTGAGTGAAACAAGGCAACTAGGTACATACATAGGTATGAGTTAAAACAAATGTTTACAACATAGTAAACATTTAAAGTTAAACTAATCAAATGTATTTAAATTAATTCATCAGAAAATTGTTCTGGCATATAGAGCAGTGTTCCCAACCTTCTTGGTCCCATGTCCCACTTTTGAGTAATAATTTATCTAAATCAACCTCGGACTTTGTGATTTTAATTCAATGCACACTAAAAACAAAATAAACCTAAAAATGTAATAAATAATATAAGCAATTTTTAAAAAAAAAATCGGTTGCCCCTCTAAATAACATAATTGCCCCCATGTGGGACCTTCGCTCCTTCTTGGGAAACACTGGTATAGAGGGATCCGATGTGTCCGATGCAAGTCTATCCGGAATATGACACATACAATATGTGCTTTAAAAAAATTTTTCATAACCATTTATGTTATATTCTTATATATTTTAAATTTTCCAAAAATGTCAATTGTTTATGTATTATATATAAAACAGCTGTATATCGCGGTAGGTGTGCACTGAGAGCGAGATGTCGGACTTCCCGCGGCGCATGCGCGACTGGCTGTTCAACATCATGCGCGACATGGCCGAGAGGCGCGAGCTGACGCCGCACTACCTGCAGATGGAACGCGAGGCCGAGTCCAACCTCACGCGCCGCTGGACCAACGCCGCCATCTGGAAGTGGTGCGACCTGGACGCACACGACAACGACCGGTGCGCACTGCATATATCCGCCCAATTCCCAACCCCTACTCCACCCCCGCAACCCACAGTGTACAATTTTTTTTATTTTTTATAAACTAAACTTTCTTAAAATTAACAACACATGGTATCCTTCGGTTCCCGAATTAAGCAAAGCTTGTACCTCGGAGCCCTAACTTATGTACATTGTTCAGTGGTATTAACAATTATTGTCAGTAAAGTACATTTATGTAATTACATGACCGTATGCTGGAGTGTGTGTGTGTGAGTGTGTATATTGTAATGCATAATCATTTTGGCTTTTTTAAACAATATCATATTTGTAAGATTTTGTTCACTTTGTACTTTGTACAACAGCGCCAATATCTAGCGTAATACGTGAAAACGTCACTGTTTAAATCGTTTAAAGATGGCGGTGTAATTATTTAATAACGTTGTACCAAAACAATGTCCTCTCGACGCAGATTCGTATCCCGGCACGAGCTTTTCCCTATCCGTGCGCCGTTGATGGCGCTGGAGCACTGCATCGGGCCCTTCCTGGATCTCTGCGACGAGGACAACGACCACCGCATCACGCTTGCCGAGTGGGGCAAGTGCCTGCAGCTCGACGAGGTACGAACCCAAAATAACTCTCTCTCTGTATTACCTATTTATATGACAGTGCTAATATAATCCCTGCAATAAGATCAGAAAGTTAAAGTGTAAAATAATGTATAAATATCACGAAAACCTTACGTTTTCTTTTCCAGTACGAGTTGGAGGACCGCTGCGACGAGCTCACGGATGAAGTA
>DWHM01000196.1:0-10459 GCA_018247595.1 Losaria neptunus creber | reverse complement strand
CTAATGTATTAGATATATTGATTTTATAATTAATTTCTTGTTATCTAATTGTATATTTTATATATTTAATATAAATAAAAACAATAAGTAAATTTTAATCAATTTATTTACAAATATTATTAACAACTTATACATAGTAATACTACTTGCACAAATATTTAGTATTATCTGTGTACACATGAGTTAATTGAACACAGATTAAAACAATAACATTTACCCAGTATTTGGTTTTTGTGTTACATACCCGTAATATAAAAACAAAAAAATATTCGTTAGTCAATATAGTGTAGAACAAATATGACTTAATGGTCCAAAATTACTAGACCCAGAACACAACACGAGTCTATATACAAAACAAAGAATAATAGTGTTAATTAGGTGGGTTGTATATTCTAGTTTTGGACCAAAAATCTCGTTGAAAGGACATGATAAAGCGACGTATTTAGTCATCGAATTCCGCGACGTCATTTTCGGCCTTTTTGTGTCCCACCCAATCCCATTTGGAGTAGTGGAGTTTTGTTTTCTTGAATTTAGGATTTTTCGACGTTATACGAACGAATACTCTCCGACCAAATAGCGGTTGCAATTGTCTGAAGTTGTCAACAAGTGGTAGGTTGAGGTTGGACAGCAGGCCGCGGAAATTGTCCATCTGAAATTTTTTAAATTGACATGGTATAATTTTATGACATCATGGTGTCATCTTTAAATGACGGCACCAGCAAATCTTTGTGGTGAATCATATCCTTGCCTACCTGGTGAGAATAATTAGGCTTTAGTAATTATGTATAGAGCATGTTGGGTTTAAGACGCGGTGTTAAGTCGCATAATTCTAGTAATGTCACTAGGGCAGCTCTTTTTAGACATGAAAAGTAATTTTTACATAGGTACTCTTCATGTTAACTATGTATATACTATTCATGTAATAATGTAGATTAGTTAGCATACGAATATTAAAAAGGGAAGTGAATTAACAATATATGTAGATACATGCTCTGTATAATAATGATATCTGTCTTTCACAATCTACACGAATTGATTTCCGCGTTGTTTAAAAAGTCTCCACTCTAATTTAAGATTTGATTTCCTTGTCGCTTTTGGCATAAATCTTGATCATTTTTTTGTCTTTGTTTAAAGCTATTAAAAAAATAGATAAAATAATTATTATGCCAAAGGCAAGGCGAAGCGAAAAGAAACAATATGTTCTAAGAGTGTATGTAGAAGTTGTGGTACATGTGGATGAATGGCCATACTCTTTCATTATAAGAGTAGAGCTTAAGTTCCAGCAGTGGAAATATTAAGAGAAGAGAGAGAATTTGTATAGTGTAGTTTACCGCCAAATTTCATTCAGACTATTATGTCGATTAATGTCATAAAAATAAAAGGTTTAATTTCAACAGATGTAATTTTGATATTATGCACAGTCGTACATGTATAATATAAAAAAATATATTACCTGGAATACGGAGATCGGGAGGTAGTCAGAGAAGATGACCCATGTGACAGCTTCGGCGCAAGGAGGAGTGGTCAAGGAGCCTTTGTAAGTGTAGAAGCGTTCTGTGTCCAGACCGGATAAGATGGAAGAAAGTGAGAAGGTGTGTGGCAGTTGCATGCTGGTGTTGAAGTTCTCGATAGCTGACAGGTTCTTTACGATCGGGGTTAAAAGCTTAGCGTCGAATTCCACAACCTGAAAGATAAAAAAGATGAGATGGTTCTACTCCTTTTCCGGTAGCTTATAGAAGAAATTGAGAATAAGCTCTACCTGGTAGAAGAAAGCGAGTACACAGAGACCGTCGGGGTGTTGAAGAGCCTCAGCAAGGTTCCTGTATTTCTTGTTTCTGTGAATGATGTGCATTTCCAGAGGGAGGCGCATGTCGTTGAGTGTGTGTTCGGAACCACGGTTGTTCTTGTCTCCCCAGTGGAAGTGGAAGCTTTCGATTTCATATTCATTATCCAGCGGGCCACCGAAGATGTAAGGGAGACGGAAGCCTTTCTTCTCTTCCTCAGATGAGTATTTAGGGATTGTAAGTGCAACTGAAATTTTTATCGGTAAATATAAATTTAAGATTATATTTTGAATTTATATTAGATGCTAAGATCACGATAGCTTCCGAGATTGACGATATTGACAAATCGTTATCAATTATTTTTAAATCTTGTATCACTATTGACTCATACCTGAATGACCATTGTTGGTTATAGTTAATGGGCCAGGAAGCGGATTTTGATAGCCGACGAGTTCCATAGCGGGAATGGAGATGGGAATGGCTTGGCGGGCTGCGATGGCGATAGGAGACTGCTGCCGGCCGCCGCAGGCCGGATGGAGGACCGCCCATCGTCGCTGATCAGAGGCGCGGTATCCCCAACCGAATACCACGGAGACTAGAATAATAAGAAAATATATTAAGATTATCTACGTTAGATCTCTATAACTGGAGATAATTTATCGTTATCACCCGATAGACGTGCATTACTGAACATGGGATCATAGGCCTCCCTTTAAGATCTCAAAATTAATAAGATCGATAGACCACCTTCAGGACAGCTTTCCATCAACAAAACAGACATTTTATAGAGGTATTTAACAACTTTTCTTTTTTTGTTTGCCGTTAAGCAATGGCGTGGACAAATTACTGTTTTTCGGTCCAAACGGTGCTGTAGCTAAAGAAATCGTTAACACCAGACAAAGGGGGCAATAGATAAAAACATAATTCCTCTCACTTCCTAAATATTAATTTATGTCCAGGTAGTTAATAGTTTGATCATTTAGATGAAGTAGCTATTTATTTTGTCCAATCGACTAACAAATCAATGCTGGCCGCGATTTAAACCCGTACCGACCACAATGGGTACGTGTCCAGATTTGAAACAATCTCATTAAGTACGGAAAGTGCGGCAATAAATTTGACAATCGCCTTTGATTCATAATTCACCTTTAACTAGTATTTTGTAATTTAAAAAAGCTGTTTTAGCAATGTCACTTGTCAAATTATACAAATCAATGCAAATTTTATGTCTTAACCGAATTTATCTAAGGTTCCGGCTTGTTTATCGCATGAATAATATATCCTATAGTCTATATTACAATATGTATTATAGCTATTAATTATATATATCATACTACTGTTTGAAAATATCCATTCAGTTTAACTACAACTGTTGTTGTTAAATGAAGAATGAACAGAAGTCTGTTGTATATAAAGGATTGTTATAAAGTTATACAAGAAGATATACAATAAGTTATACAAGAGATAATTGTTATTGAACTAACATATTCATTTGAAAATGTTTAATTTAATAACTGGGAGGTAATTACTGGGGTAATGAGACTTAACAGTTTGTCTCAAGGCGACGAGCGCAGTGTGGTGCTGTGTATACCATCTTAATGAACATCATGTTATGGGCAAGCGTATCACTTACCATCAGGTGAACGGTTTGCTCGTCTCCTCGAATAAAAAAAAACACATTACTATTTGGTGGTAGAAGGTGCTGTATGCTGGTGAAATTACTGGGGTAACGAGACTTAACAACTTACCTCTCAAGGTGAGCGCAATGTGGTGTATACCATCTTAACTAGCATCATTTTATGGGAAAGCGTATCACTTACCATCGGGTGACCACCTTGACTCGTCGGTTCGTAAAATATAAACAAATATGCCAACATAACCATGGCTGTGTTCCGTCTATCAGTATAGAGTCCAAGATATTACGTACAATAAAGCTTTACTTTGTAACACCGAATAAAATTTAGGTTAGACCGATTATATATATATTATTACCATTTACATAATTGATGATCTCTGTTAATCATTCAACAGTTTCCGCTTCTAAGTAACAGTAATCTATACCTTTTATCACCAATTATATGTATTGAATAAGCAGCCGTTTAAGTTTTGATTGTATGTATTTAAGTTACCGTGCGTCGCGTCGGTAAATAGGCTCTACTTTAATTCAGGTCAACGTTTCATGTGCACATTGTTTGTGTAATCTCTGTCATTATTTTACTTTACAGTTAAAGCTAATGAGGGGGATGCATATGTATTAGGAGCCCTACCAACTGGAACTATTGTACACTGCATAGAAAAAGAGCCAGGTAAATAATTACTTGTTTAGATGAAATATTATAATGATTAAGACACATTTAATATTCAAAATAATATGAGTTAATCTCCACTTAGTAAACTTTAAAAAAATAAAAACACTCAGTTCTAGATAAAAATAAAGCATGGGTTGTTAAAGATATATATATACAAAAATTTTGATTTTTAACAAGGTATGGGCGGTCTCTATGTTCATGCTGCAGGAACATTTGGCACAATCCTGAGAAAGCAAGATGACCGTATAATTGTCCAGATGCCTTCAAAAAGATTGTTCAGCTTTAATCAATACTGCATGGCAGTTGTAGGTAAGATTGTTTTTATTTTTCTCAAAATTAAACTTTTGTTTGAATTTCTAACCAAGAATACATAAGCATACTATTGCATACCTACAAAAATAGGCATTTTGGCGATATTTATCAGTGGCCTTTAGCGAGAGACCTCTGCAGATCTTCATTAAACAACCATAACATTAAATTTTTTTTTTGTGTCATTAACACTGAATTATAAAATCAATCCTCTTAATTAACATTTCCGCTGCAAGGACTTGCCCTTCTCTTACAAAGTCAAAGCCATTTAAGCAACATACTGGCCAAGCGTGAGTTAGGGAATGACTGATATCGGTTTCCTTAAGATTTATTTGTTCTTCACTGATTCCATTATTCTGATTTTTATTTCACTAATAAAGCTGTTTTGACCGCAGGACGTTTATCAAACGTAGAGCACGGCAATACACCAATTGGTTCCCCTCAGAGAAACAGATGGCTTGGTAACCGCCCGCGATCTGGTCTATGGAAGAGGAAAGACGGCCGTCATGGACGCAAGATAAAACCGCCGAAACCCGTGAAGGAGATCTCGTGCACAACTAAAAAACAATTACCAGCCATTAAGCTGACCATGCACCCCTGAAATATAATGTAATTATGTAGTTATTCACAAGGGATCGGGGGCCCTGTGATATGCAGGTCTAAATGTAATAACTTGTGGGGACCCACACTTAGTTCGGATAATAAAGTATGATATATAAAAACAAATTATACGAAAATGTTTTATTTTAGTCCACAAAGCAACCAGAGCTTACTTTGTTTACTTTTGCATTGTCATGAACAGGCGCAAAACCCATCCGGGTTTTGCGCCTGTTCATAACAATGTGGCCCTGGTTAAGATGATATACAATGCATTCTTATTATCGTCGACAGAGATCACCTATCACCGGACTCGAGCGACACTAAATCAAACTGCCAAAAGCGATTGGCTTCCTTTAATAAACATTGCAACTGTCGTATTTTAAACTACACGTATGTTCTCTAACTGTTATTACTAATGTTACGACGCGTCCCAGAGTGAGTCTTAGCCTCCGACTTATGAGAACATCTGCGTTGCCTGTCTCACACTGCCTCTTTACTGTCCATTATTTGGAGCCAGAGTAGGTCGTGCTCTACGGCATCATTCCAGCGATACCTGAGCCGTGTATCTGTTGCATCTTCATATTACTAATGAATTGAAACAATAATTGTAGATCAATAGTTTAATAGCTGCATGAACAATAATGGAGGATCTTAGTTCAATATATATTAAAAAATTATAATCTTCAAAAGAACGAAAACAATTTTGAATTAAAGCTAGGAACAAGGTAGTGGATGGTAATGTATGCTCATCCAGAACAATGGTTTACATGTCGACACCCCGAACATAGCGATGCTGTTATAGCAGATTTACAAAATGATTGTGGTAATTATTCAGGTTGGTTTAAAAGCCGTACATGCGACTTTAATATCGAACCATGGACCTCCGTGTTAGAAGGAAACTAGTAAGCTGCGTCAATGACGCAATCACAAGCGTTTGACCAGTCCACCAAAGTGGCATTTAAATATAGTCCCAGACATCCACACCCATACTTTAAATATTAACGATTCTGTGAAACTCTTCTTTATCATCATCAACCAGAGGAGCTGAACATAGGAGTTCTAAAGGATATTTACATCGATTAATTGTCTTACCTTTTTCTGTCTTCATTCCGATAATGTGGTCAAGCTTTAACTTATACGCAAGCATTCGATGTATGTTTTTAGGGTGATATTTTCTACATTATCTTTTTTAATATGTGATTTCATTACTATATTTCCGTTAAACACCTTATTTAAGTTAACACTGGTAATTGTCTTAAAGACTTAGAACAGTAAAGGCCATAAAGGATTGCTGATCATCGGATGCACAGACCCAAGCAAAGGGGGAGTTTATCACGTTCCCGCCGGCATGTACCACTAGTAGTACATCGGGAACTGTCCCATGGGACGGCTTGTACCATTGGTGGTACATACAAAATTGTCTCATCGGGCGGAATGTGCCATAAGAAATCAATTTAAGGTTTTTGGCTAACAAAAAAAAAAGTTTGCAAGTAATTAAAACTATTTAAGCACTTAAACGGAATTACAGAGCCGAGGGATGGAGACAATTACGAATTCAGCCGCCGGCAAGAACATGTTATGTCCGGAAATGGGTTTGCTGATAATTATTTTTTATGAAGACATGATTTAAATCTACTGGTGTTTGTTTTTATTTGATAAACCATTAATGAATACTAAAAATGGTGTATGGTTGTAGATTACACAACTGAGTATATATAGTAGCAGCATAAGGAATACTTGACATTGTTAAAAACTTCCTAATGAGCCCACTTTACTCTTCGTCTTCTTCGTCCGAAAGACTTAACAACTGTGAACAAAATAATGCAAAAGATATAAATATAAATAATCACAAACCTCTGAATCTACCCGCTAGAGGGGCTGTAGCGGGTAGATTCAGAGACTTTTATTCGTCCAAGCAAAGATCGTGACGTTCACCTGGTAGTAAGTGATACTTTAGCACAATGGCGTAGCGAGCTTAACTCGCGCTTGGGGCAAATACCGTTTTAGCCCCCTTCCTCTATCACATTCGAATAAACAAGCAATTTTTTAGTTTGCGGACCAATTGGCGCCCGGGACATGATGTGCCTCCCACGCTACACCTCTGTTTTAGCTCATAACAAAATCGCGATGGTTAAGATGATTTAAATAGCACCATATTGCGCTCGTCGCCTAGAAAGGTTAGTTAGGTATCATTACCCCAGTAATTTCACTAGCTGGCAACGCCCTTCGAATTTGTATTTATGTATTAAACAAATGTTTAAATAACCTATTGATACCACAAAAAAAATAGTTTATTAATGAGGACATGATTTTTATTTGTCTAAGCGACGAGACGAGCAAGGTGTTAACCTGATAGTAAGTGATATCCTTGCCCATAACAACGTAACGCTCGTCAAGATACACACCACCACATTGCGCTCGTCACGTTAAGAAATACGGTGTTGACCATCTTTACTTACATCGATCAGTTCGGCAGCTGAATGCAAATCTATCAGTCCCGTCACCTCTTCCAAATACTTCCCGCTCTCGAAGACCTTAATCAAAAAGTCTACACCTTCCTCTTCATATTTACGTAGTACCGCATCGGAGCAGGCTATGCACTGTTTGAATTTGTTGCATGTTGGCATAATGGTCTGATATGAGTGCAAGAAGCCCCGAATTGAATGTGGTACAAGACCTAACACACCCTGCAGTTCAGACAGTTCATCTATGTTCTCATTTATGTTGAAGACAGCCGGAGCATTTACTCTACAAAAGGCATACCAGTAATGTAAAATTTGTTTGAATATATTATACTATAATATATACTGTTTGTCGGAGTTCACCTAGGTAGTTATTACTACAGTATCTCGATCTACCGCTAAACAGTAGTTACCACAACAAGTGATTCCGGAATCGAACCAAGGACCTCCTTGTTACTAAATAAGCGAAGGTCACCACATCACGGAAACAGTTAACATATGTAACTCCAATTGGATGTACCTTCGAAAGTTCAAGGTTTTAAGCCAAAAATCAGCAGATTTTTTCTTTCTATGTATTATACTTTTTTTTAACTATAGTGGGTCACTGGAAATTATTAAAAGAAACAAGTTGTCTCATGGTTCACAGGTTGCATACCCCAGTTTATGTTGTGTTAGGCCATAATTACCTTAAAGGATGCTGCAATAGACCAACCAGAACTTCAACCGCTAATGCACCTGCTATAGCAGCGACGCCTGGCCGGGTGACTGTGCATTGTTGGTCCAGAGTTCGATCTTTGAAGGACTGAAAAGATACCATATCTTCACTATGCACATGTGAAATTAAACAGTACAGCATCTGTGTGGTAGAGTGGTAAACTCTTCAGAATTGTCAATGGATAAGGTGTACAGGTTTTGGCGCTTGGTCACCATTCCAGTATTTTAAGTCCCTACCATCTATCTAAATTTATCAGCTATTTATGTAGCCTATTACTTCTCTTCACTTCATCAGCCGACAGACGTTCACTGCTGGACATAGGCCTCCCTCAATAGTGAGGAAATTGTGGCTATCTCCAACCATGCTGGGCCAATGCGGGTTTCTGGGGAGCCAAAGGCTCGTTCGATGATTAGCAGGGTGCACCATGAGCAGGAGAGGTTGGCTTGGGTCCTGTGAGTTTTTGGTTGGGACCCTTTATACCCCGTCTATTACTACTTCACCTTTATTTAAAATCCAATGTGATATGTACTTTTTTAATTAAATTGAAAATATTATATCTTACATTACCCGGTGCGGTGACATCATTACAAAAGTAGCAACCCAAGTTTCCACCAGGAATGTAGCCACCCTTAACATTATTGGATAAATCGGAACTGGTCAAACCTACGCCGTGGCGCATCACTAGGTAACTGTCAAAGCCGAGCGCTGCGTTTATAACTATCTGTAACAAAATATAAATAAAAGGTTTCGTCTATGTTTATATATTATTAACTATATTGAAACAGAATTTTCATAAAATCTTTTTACGTATTTTCAGTATGTGCATTTTGTTTTTTATTTGAAGGTATCTGTTCTCAAAGACTTTTTATCCTTTTTTGATTGGTTATATGGTTTTAATGAAACCGCCTTACTGGCAACCACCGTAACCATTCCAACCAGAAAGCATTGCTGTGATCTAATGTCAACATAGGAGAGCCAGAGCATTCTGAGCGAATGTGCTTCACCATTGACGAGTTCATTGTCGTTTAAAACCATTTCAAATTGAAGTCAGATGATAGCTCATTGTAGAAAAAATATCAGTGTTGTAAAAGTGAAGGTACTGGTGCTATGGGAGCAATTATTAAATGATTTTGATTCAGACCTTACTAAGCTTACCTTACCATGAAGAGCTCCAATAAGAGTAGGCAGCCATCGTGCCTCTCTAGAATCAAGGAGCAGGAACACAACATCATGTTCCATTATAGCTTCTGTCACTAATTTGAGATCATTCTTAAACTCTTCCATTAAGGACTCTCCAACTGGATATCCCGGCATGCCGATACGTGCAAAAATGCCATGGCTATTCTAAAAAGAATAAATATAAACATAGGTAAAGATTAATAATTTAATTTTATTTTAATCATATTATTAATGATAAGCAAGTAAAGACTTTGAAGCTGACCTGAGGTTGTAATATGTGCTATAGAAGCAGAGCAGACGAGTCTTCAAGGCCTTGAGTTTTTAAGATGGGTCCTCTCATTGCTCTATTTTAAGACGACTAAGTTTTTATACAAATTGCTCAAGAGTACTTACTACTGTAGGCAAAATCAGTTTCAAATTATCCGCAGCAGCTTCTGCTTTCCTCCGTCCGCCATCAAGACAATCCTGATGAGTGAACAGCATTTGACGCGTTGGATTAGAATACGATACTTTGCCCTGGTCTATAAATGTTATGTGGCGGAAACCCCAAGCCTTTAAACCAATTAAACAAACAGTAATTTAGTTTAATAGAAAAAGCAATAAATTCCAAAAAAAAGGACATAGCTATAAAAAAAATCCATTTTTTATTTAGTAAGTTCATACCAGAAGATTCCGTGCCACATGGCAACCGAGAGTACCAGCTCCAAGTAAAAGACATTTAGTATTCTTCATGACATCCACATTAACATTAGGGACTAATCGCCATTTCATCAGCTTAATGTTCAGATCTGATGAGGTATCAGCTAATCTGCAAGGTATATTTTTTCTTGCTTAAGATAATACAATAATTAGGGTTTACAATTTTTTTGCTTATAACCAATATATATATAAATAAACGCAGGTCTGAGAGAAGTCGTTTCTCTCACTCTCAATTTTGCGATATATCTATATCGATATTCAAAATTTGGCCAACTTCGGGTTGGTCGATCAGGATCGGATATACATAAAAAAATATATTTTTTGACGAGGAACACTTTTACTTCAATAAATATATCAAAAATATGCACCAGTAAGGTACTTGCTGACTTTTGGTCCCTCTTC
>DWHM01000195.1:0-10464 GCA_018247595.1 Losaria neptunus creber | reverse complement strand
GTGTGGGACTCGGCCTGGGCGGCCCCTACCCACTAAACCTACCGCGGAAGCCATCAGCCGTTATGAATGGGATGCCCAGGATCTGCCAGCGACAGGGCACAACTGTACGTTCTGTCCTACTTCTAACATGGGAATGTACCAGCGTCAAATCAGATACAGTTGGCAACCCTGATTAGTAGACAGTTAAAGAGGTCAACTCCTTGCCCTTGTGAGGGAGCTAAATATTTCAAGGGCCCGTTACTGCCGGTGTACTCTATCCACGTTTTACGGCTCTCCTTCGATTTATGGCCCCGTCTACCAGGTAACAGGTCTACCCGCTTCTGAGGATCAGGTTGTTAACGTCACCATACACCCGGTGCCGTCCGAGCATCAGCTTTCAGTTACGGATCGCGTTTTACATTACACATATACGAAGTGTAACCGTGGGTGGGCGCTGGTGGTGGCAACCGGTCCCACGGCTGGTCGCCGACACGGTTGTGTTTGCAAATACAACCGGACCGTGTTTAGTGTTGCCGGTGCGATGTTTGAATTAAACATTGTGTGTGTAAGATTTTTTTTTTTTTTTTTTAATTCAACACGACGAGTGATACTCATAACATGGCGCTGGTTAAAATGGTTTATACAGTATCACATTGCGCTCGTATTGAGACACGAGTGTCGTTACCCCAGTAATTTCACTAGCATATACCACCCGTCTACCGGAACACAGTAATCTTTGCACAGTACTGTTTGCCGGCTGCAATAATACAGAGTGCCCTTATTTATTTACCCTTACCATTACTGTCTATTAAAAAAAAATTGTTAAAACAAGAAACAAGCCGTTCACCTGATGGTGAGTGATGCATTTGCACATAACATGGCGCTGGTTTAACATGTTATACGCAACACCATATTGCAGTCGGCTTGAGGTGTAAAGTGTTGTCTCGTCACCCCAGTAATTACACTACCATATAGCACCTTTCAAACTGTAACACAGTAATGTTTTCATTACTATTTGTCAGTAGAAATAGGAGCTGCGATGGTACCTACATATACGGTCTCCGGCAATAGACCTACCACCAGTAAAATGTTAATAGGACATTGTGAAGGTATGATAGAGGATGATATGAAAGATGAAGATACAGTAAGGAAAGAACGGAAAAGAAAAGAATAGATAGTAAAAATCACCTGTTCAGTTTTGCGAGGAAACGAATTAATAAAAAAATTAAACTGTTTTTTTTATTCGACTAGGCGACGAGAAGAACAAGGTGTTCACCTAATAGTAAGTGATACTACTGCTTACAACATGGCGCTGGTAAAAACGGTATACACAGCACCACATTACGCTCGTCGCCTTAAGACGTAAGGTGTTGTCAAACCGGAACACAGTATGGACAGGCGTATCACTCACCATCAGGTGAACGTGTTCGACTCGTCGAATAAACTAAAAATATCTTGTTCATTTCCTTGTTAATACATGTCTCTTTACAACTATATATGTATATAGTATATGTGTGTTATGTCTATATGTGTGTGTATGGGATTATTAAAGTTAAAAAAAAACGTTTTTTTTTTATTATGTTGGTATCGTGTACTTTTGACCTGACGCCAGCACCGCGTGACGTCAGCGCACTTGACCCCACGAGACCTTAGCACAAAGTCACGGAAGCAGTGCCTTGGTACATCTCAACCATAAGTAAACACCAGATTTTGAACCTGATGATTGGTACGCTACCATTTTGGAGGTCCTCATGAAGAAGACCCTGGGAAGACGGTGAAGACAAATAGATCTGGTATTTCAAAATCTATCTTGGGGCTCTTCACGAAGGAGAGTGATCATTGAAGGAGTTATCATCATCAACAGCCTGCGACAGTCCACTGCTGGGCATAAGCCTCTCCCAAAGATGCTCCTGAGAGTCCACTGCTGGACATATGCCTAATCCAATAACGGCTGGATTTGGGCCGTCTCCCACCATACTGGCCCAATATGGGTAGCCACAAGCAAGCGAGGTTGGCTTGGTTCCCATGACTAGTGTGGGACCCCTTACACCCCCCATAACTAAAACTCGCATGAGTTTAATTATATGTTCATTAGCGTAGTATTAATAAAAACACGTTTTGAGGTTTGTGTGGGAAAAAAAAAATTAAACGCATATAAAGACGGCTGGGCAAAAAGTTTGAGAGCCGGTGGACGTCTTTACAATGTACAATTGGAATCAATTGAGTCTATTGTCTATTGCAGGGGTCGGCAACCTGCGGCACTTTGGTCGTGAAGCTGCGGCTCTTTAATTTTTTTTTTTATTTATTTATTGATTTTATGCACACACAAATATATATTATATATAATGCTTATATACAATTAAATGCAAAGGCACTACTTATTCCATTATGGAGTTTCTTCCATAAGGCCTAGTTTAGTTCTGTACTTAAATATTATATTATTAAAAAAAAAAACTATCCGAATCGATTAAAGAGGTTTAAACACATTTTTTTTATTGTAAAAAAAACTACTTATATATCATCATCAGCCGTCATCGCTGGACATCGTCCTCGCCCGATAATGGAGAGTTTTGGGCCATCTCCCACCACGCTGGCCCAATGCGTTTCAGTGGGGATTACTTATATATAAATGGATAGATATAGAGAATATTTGTGGTTATTAAGTTTTTTTTTTTATTTTGATTTTTGGGTCTTACCATTGAAAAGGTTTCCAAACCCTGGTCTATTATGCTGTTGGCGATCGCTTCAACTATTTCTTCTACTTGGCAACACTTATCCACTAAGTATTATCTTTGCCTGATCACGGACTTGGTTAGGATGTTTACACTGCACTACAACCGCCGTGTTTACGTACGTTATGTATTTACCTCATTGATTTCACTGGTTACTGTATGTAACACAGTAATTTTTGCATATTACTACTTAACGGTAATAAACTCAAGGAAATTTCTGTTTTTGGAAAAAAAATCTGTGTACAACTATTAAAACGTAACATAGATTTTTATAGTAAAGTATTTCTAGCAGCTACTTTATTATAATTATTACTACTATACAGTAACAAGAAACACGCATACGGCTCTAAAAAATATATATATATATATCTAATAATCCGTTGAGACATTCACTTGATTGTAAGTGTAGCTAGTGAAATTACTATGGTAACACTCAGTAATTTCACTAGCTATAAACCGGAACGCAGTATACTTTACTACATAACAACGCGTCTGTCAATATTTTTTACTATACATTTTTTTAATGTGACGCCATTGGTCAAAGAACTGATGTAAACAAACACAAAAAGTTTAATTTTTTTTTTGTTGGAATTGGTTTTGTTGATGTTATATATAATCTGTGCCGTGACGTCATACCGCGGCAAAATGGCGGTTCATTGAATGTCTTTTTTAAGGTTATTTTTTCATACGTTTTTTTTTTTAACGAGACGAGCATGACCTTCACCTGATGGTAAGTGATACGCTTGCTCATAACATAGCGCTGGTTAAGATGGTACACACAGCACCACATTGCGCTCGGCTTGAGACATAAGGTGTTAAGTCTCGTTACCCCAGTAATTACACGCATACAGCACCATTAAAACCGGAACAGTACTGTGTTTTAAATGTATAGATTAATGCTTGACCACGATCCCACCTGGTGTTAAGTGATGATGTGGTCTGTGGCGGTAAAGCGTTAACCTAGCAAAGCTAGCTAGTTAATTTGCACATTACTATTTGGCGGTAGGAATAGGAGCCGCGGTACCTACCTAGACGGTCACCGGCAATAGACCTACCACCAGTAAACCTGTCGGCTCAGTAGTACTTACCTATCCAGCGTCTGTCGTAGTGAACGGTCTCCGGATACCGCACCAGCTGAGTATTTGCTGTCTCTCTCTTACACATACGGGTCGCGGTCAGTACATAATATAAACTATCTACGGTAACCTGATATCACTAGGAATAATAGGAATAGGAACGTCTAAACATGACTACATACATAATAGGATAGCATAGGTATTGAGATATATAAATAAAATGTTAAAAAAGCCCTGAGTAATAATATCAGGGAAAAGCGGAAATTAAAAAAAAACCGATGTCCCTCCCCCCCCCTCTCCCCTGTTGGTAAGTTCTTCTGTAAGGCTTATATAAGAGTATCCAGTTCAGTGTGACAAACTTCCGTTTAACGTGGACAGTGAGCGAGAAGCCGTCGCCTGCGCACCGCCCGGGCCCCCACGGGGTCCAGGTAGTGGACACCGGCCCTAACCACACGTTCGTGCTGAACGAGGAGGCGCTGAACACACTGCTGCTGCAGGACGACATCCGCGACCGCTCCGTCGTCGTCGTATCCGTCGCCGGCGCCTTCCGCAAGGGCAAGTCCTTCGTCCTCAACTGCTTCCTGCGGTACATGCACCACAAGGTACGTACAGGATTAAAAAAAAATATTATGTTCTTCACTGTTGGTAGGTCTCCGTTGATGGAGACGATCTAGCTAACTACCACTGCAGCCTCTATTTCTACCGCCAAACAGTAATGTTTGCACATTACTATTTAGCGGTAGAAATAGGAGCTGCGGTGGTACCTACCTAGACGGTCTCCGGTAAATTTTAACACTACAATTAAATGGTATCTAACCAATTGCCTAGTACTATAACCAATACTTCGATACCAGAGCGAGAAACCGAATGGTTAGCTACCAATCTCATATTCCGGCCCTGCCTCTATACTATCATCGCTTTGATTCGGCTGATAACATACAAGTGCAAGAGTACTCTGAGCGGGGAAGCTACTCCAACCACGGCCTCATTGTCACCCATTGTCTTGTAAGAAATTGAGGTCATGTGGTTAGCCCATAATAGATAAAAAAACAACAATTAAATAAACGCTGGTCTAAGAAACGACGTATTCCTCCAAGTCAATTGTTGCGATATATCTATATCGGATCTATATACGTATACTGATTGTGGACAACTGCAGGTTGGTCGACCGGAACCGGAAGTAAATAAAAAAAAATATTTGACGAGGAACACTTTTACTTCTATAAAGATATCAAAAATATGCACCATTAAGGTACTTGGTGACTTTTGGTCCCACTTCCGGTTGGCCGGTTATGCCGGAAGTACATAAAAATAGTAATTTTATACGAGTAACATATTTGTATAAGAATAATGTAAAAAATATGTATAGTTATGGTACTTAGTGACTTTCGGCACCACTTCCGGTTGTCTGACCGGAACCGGATATGTCTAAGTACCATCTCCGTACCCATCTCAATATTACTGCCAAGTTTCATTTTGATCGGCCTTACCGTTTGTCCAGGGCGCGACCACAACGGAATTCGGACACACACACACACTTGACGAAATCCTATTCAATGCAAAATTTACAATTATGTAAATTCTACTGGATACCTATACCATGTCCGTGGTGGATTCATAATAGCATCCGATACATGTTTTGGTCTTTCGAGCCGGTTTACATGAATGGTTTGCTTCAATACCTTCCAGGGCATGTGGTACGCCGAGAACGATCCCAAGATGGCCGGTCGATTGATATCGCAAGAAAACAAATTCTCCGATGATTGGTACGTAACCATAGAGTCAAATCAAAACTTTAAAAACTATGCAAATGTACTTTATTACTACTACTATATAATTTTTCGGGTTTAAGGGGTCCCACACAACACCTCACGGGACCCAAGATTACCTCACCTGCTCGTAATGCTGCTAGTCAAAAAACGAGACACTGGCTCACCACCAATCAGCACTGGGCCAGTGTGGCGGGAGACGGCCCAAATCCGCTCGATATTGGGCTAGGCCTAAGTCCAACAGTGGACGTCGGTCGGCTGATGATGATGATGATGATAATTTTTCAAATAAAAAACTAAATTACTATGCGATAAACTATTTCTCTTGTTCCCTCGCAGTTACAACACGAGAAAACTAGACGAATTACCATTCCAGCACTACCACCTGCTGAAAGAGGACCCGGAAACGTTCGCGATGAAACCTTACTTCACCAAACTGGACTGGATCCACGACAAGCTGGCCGCTACCGACTGCGGCCATTTCCTGGAAGACATCGCCCTAGTCCACATAGACCCTCTGCCGGAGCATTTGGAAGTCTTGAAGGACGTCTTTGAAACTCACTCCTACACATTAGACTACGACCACAGGCAATTCTACGGTCTCCTTCGGACGACTTTAGAGAAGAGAAAAAGAGAGGGAGTTCAAGTTCAGAGCGATATAGTGGAAGAGTGGGTGGCTCAAGTGAGGGATCCTCCGGTGCCGACATTCTACCCCGTCAACGAAGACTTTTGGAAGGTAGTTGAGAACAGAGAGAGGAGGGACATATCGATGGTGGAGGAATTCGACAGTAAATCGTTCGACCTGATTGTGAGGTTCGACACGAGAGGGAAGTACATTGCTACCATCTCCACTGAGAGAGAGGAGATCTGCGTTTGGGACGTGTCGCGGTAAGTAACTATATATAAAGAAGAAAATTCTTACCGTATTCCCACTACTGGGACTCTGGGCCTTCTCTCATAAGAAGAGAATTAAAGCAATTTATCCACCACGCTTACCAATTACGTTTTGATGGATGTCCAACCGCGCCTCTCTCTCTCACTCCCGGCTGTATCTTGCTCCTGTATATAATTATATGTAGATTTATGTATAATATAATTTTTCAGATGCAAGCTCGTCAGAAAGTTGATCGGTGTGACGCATCCGATAAACCTTGTGCCCATCGACGAGTACAGGTGCGTGGTCCTGTGCCGGAGGGAACTCAGAGTTTACGATCTGGACCAGGTGAGTTCCATACGTTGATGAGGTGAACAAGAACTCACTAAGAGAATCTATAAATTTACTTGTGTAAACATTTTTTGATGAGAAATTAATTCTTCAGGGTAAATTCGTGGTGACATTAAAGGGTGTGATGAACCAGAAGATGCCGTACTACGGGCTGCACGACTCCAAACATCTGGTGGCGCTGTCCAGGAACAGGATGTACGTCAACCTCATGAATATAGAAACTGGTAAAGGACTTTAGATAATATTACAAATTATTTTTAGCATTAATGCAGGCTGAGCATGTGGTTACCATATGGTTCTTTATACCTTACCACGGAGAACCTAAACAACCCTTATAATCTTTTCTCTATTTTAGGCGATTGCGTGACAACATTCAAAGCTGGAGAAGATAGATTTCTGAACTCCCTGCTAGTGTCAGGCGACGGGCGGTAAGTATCAGTAAGTTCTAGGACTTCACAGGAACAGGTGTTGGTACACACATACATATATCTATCAAAAAGTTTAATCAAAATGGAAACATTAAAAAACATCTGTTCACTACTCCATTAGGATCCTGGTGTGCGGAGACGAGACGCAGAAACCGTTCCCGCTACTGGTGTGGTCGTTAACTTCCCGGAAGCTGCTGTACGACCTGCGCATCCCGCACCACGACTTCATTACTTCCAAAGCCGCCATCACCTACGAAGGTAACTTTGTATTTTAGCTGACCTCAACACTGAGGCGAAGAGGACTCTCTCCTTATGAGAATTTAAACGCTTGCGCTCGTCGGTTTGAGAAATAAAATATTATATCTCGTTGATCCTAGTAATTTTACTATCTACAGCGCCCATCATATCGGAACATAGTAATGTTTGCACACGATCTGAACTTACGTCTTCGTACTTCGCCGTTATATGTAAGTGGTGGGCCCATCGGTTTCTCACTGCCCCCTTCCATTTTAGGTTCATATGTGTGCGTGGTGTCGCGCGAGCTGGACGAGCCGACACCCAACTTCATAGTGGTGTACGACCTTCAATCGGGTACGCTGTTCAAGAAGTGGAAGCCGGGTTGCGACACGGCGGCGCTCGCAATCAGCTCGGCGGACGGCTGCGTCGTCTCCGCGCTAGCGGACACCAGGATACTCGTCTGGGACTTGGTCACAGGTAAACGGCCCTTTACCCAAAAAAGAGACTATTTTATTCGGTGTAGAAGCAAAAAACATTTGTTTCCATAATTTCTTTAGTACACGGTGACATGAGAATCGTATTGACTTTAATACCCTACTGAGGTAATCAATCTTACACCATGATCAAGGCAGGAATTGTAAGCTTGCCAGGCACGGAACCTTGTACACGACAGATGATTTTACCGACTGATTAACAAGTTTTTTTAAAGAAAACACTACCGTTCTTAATCTTGTACCGAAACTAAGTTTATTAGCCTTTAGTTTTATTTATAGCCACGCGAGTTGATACGTGGCTTAAGTCGCTTTCAGTTAATTCTATACTAACGCCGCCAACCTGCAGGTAACTGCCGGCTGACGCTGCGCGGGCACGCTGCGGCGCCGTCGCTGCTGCGGCTGTGCCGCGCAGGCGCAGCGCTGCTCTCCGCTGACCGCGACGCGCGCGACCTCTCCGTGCGTCTCTGGGACCTGCATACAGGTACCTCACACTACACTTCAGTATTATTTAATTAAACTGTGTTTAAGTACATCTAACACACCCTCAATGAAACTGGTGGTAGATCTCTGTTGCCGGAGACCGTCTAGGACATTACTGTGTTCCGGTTTGAAGGGCGATGTAGTTAGTGAAATTACTGGGGGTGAGGAGAAATAACATCTTATGTATCACGACAACAGTAGCGCTACAATGATAGCAAGTGTAACACACATCATGTGAACTTCTTACTCGCCTTAATGCTTCGCCGAAAAAAAAATCATGAGGTCATAAAATAGACTATATATAAAAAGAAAAAATTATTAGAAATTGAAAAAGTGATATAAGAAGAAAAATATTGCAACATTATGCCACAAATTACATTGTGCACTTGGCGGGCAGGTAAACTGATCGCGGTGTACACGCCGCCGGAGCGGATCACGTCGTGCGAGGTGCTGCTGGGTGGCTCCGTGCTGGCGCTCGCGCTGGAGAACTACAAGGAGGTGGTGTGCGTGAAGCTGCACGGGCCGCTGGCGGAGGCCGTGCGCGCCGGCAGGGACTGTGAGTACGACGACAGAGGCTACGGCCGCGAGGAATACGAGGGCAGGACCTTCGACGTGCGCGGCGCGGAGACCTGCTGATCGGCGCGCCAGCAACACCGGCGCCACGGGGAATAATGTTGCCATAAAAATATTAATACATCAATTACATTTTTTCTATTACACTATTTATATAAAAAAAATTACAATTATATTTGTTTGTTTACGCAAAATAAAGTATACGCCTCTCTTTCTTGCGACAAGTATCAGTATAAACGTAAAAATGGCGCTAAAGTCACTCGGAGCGTTCATATGTCGTTTTCTTTTAAATTTTTAATATTGATTTATTAATTATTATTAAAATATATCAAAATATTGTATGTACAATGATAATGTTAAACATACAATCTTGATTTTTTCTGATTCAAAATGAACATGACCATCACATTGCGCTCAACGATATGAAAATTTGGAGGTTAAATCTCGTTACCCCAGTAATATCACTAGCTTATAACACCTTTCAAACAAGAAGACAGTAATGTTTGCACACTACTGTTTCAATCATGATAGGAGTTCGAGTCAAATCAGATCAGGGAGAGTACCTACCTAGGCGGTAAATTTATTTAAAGACGATGTATTAATATTTTATGTAATAAATATTTCATCTACACAAGTGAATGGGGTGGGAAAGAGGAGGAGGGGAAAGAGGCGGGACGAATTTCCCAAAAAAAAACAATTAATGTTTTTGATCTATTACGCTTATTAATTACATTATTTATAATAATAATTGTATTTAGTGAACTTCTCTACCTGTAATGTTGATGTTTATAGGATTAACTATGTTTTGATTTAACCATTATAGTTAATATATTAACCCTTCCGTTCCGTACTTAAATACTCTAACGTCTAATTATTTATTTTTTTATTTATTTATACGTACTGGCTCCGTGTTTATGAGCCTTTGTCATCATCCATATTAAGAAATTAGTTATAAAGCAAATAATAAAATGTTTAAGGCCCTGTGCGAGAAGCAAAAACTAAACTATAATAAGTTGTCTTTGCTTTACTGAGCTTTTGTCTATGATCACTCGTAACTTGAACGTAGCCCAATTCTGCAGTTTTTTTTAAAGGTTAGGATTCTTCGAATAATTGTCATCATTATCAACTCATCTTGAGCCATGTTATATCCAGCAGTGGATTGCTGTGGGCTTTTGATGATGATTATCATCCCAACCGATAGAAGTCCAATATGGGACCGGAGATATGTGTTTTAATTTTCAGACCTTCTTCAAACAAACAATAGTTTATATTTTGGGCATCTATTTTATTATGTACTTCGTTTTCAAATAGTAACAAAGCTTAAAAAAAATATCTTTACAAAAAACTATGGTGTCGAAAATTAAAGCTAACCAACATATTGCCCAGCAAGAATTTCTAATGATGAAAAAGAATTTCTAGCGTTGCGAAAAAGGCTATCTTAAATAAAGTCTAGACATTCTAACATTTTATG